>DWEH01000212.1:0-13220 GCA_018245815.1 Apyrrothrix aesculapus | reverse complement strand
ATGACGAAAAACGTTCGAATGCGTTGAAAACAAAACACTAACTATTAAACAAATGACGATTTTAGAAAAAAAAAACACCATATTTAAAAAATAAAATTAATTTGCAATTAATATTATCAGCCAAAAAAAATATTTTGATTTGAAATGGCCAGTACGGCAGAACGGCAATTTCATAGGTAAAGACTTATTATAAAGCAATACAGCGCCTAAATATTCATACCGTCCGTAAAAAAATCGGAGTTTCAAAAAGTTTAATTAAAAAAAAAAGCAGAATGATGAAACTCAATGAAGTATATTTCTTAATTCACTAATGACATTCGCTATTCTCCTTTTGCAGTCATCAGAGAGAGGGCAGTCAACTTGACGCAACAACAGCGTATCATTTTCCAATTTTTTAACGATAGACTCCATTTCATTGCATTCCAACTTCGATTTTTTTCTAGATGGTTCCTCGAAGTCCCTCTCATCGTTAAAAGAAAAGTCGCCTAAATCGAAACTATACTTCGTATTTCTCATTAATTGTTTAGTTTCTGTACTGCCAATGTCAGAGCTCATCATGCACTTGTGAACAAACGTGTAATGCGAGACTTGTATCAAACGATTTTTCCAGTCCGTGTTAGATTTGTTTTTAACGTCACAGTTGAGTTGCCATTCGTTGCTCAAAAACTCATCTTCGTACATCATTGAAGAGGTTAATTCAAGGAATCGTTCATGATGTCTATATTTGGCCAGCGTACTTAAAATGTATGATCTACAAAGGCCATCTTCAGCTCGTTGCAGTAAGAGTTTCAACGTGACCCTGAACATAGCATCTAGCGCTTGGTATTCGCCGTCAATTCGATCAAAAGTTACTGCGGCGAATAAGTTAAATAACAGTACAATCATTTCTGTACTGCAGCTCTCCAATATTGTTGACATGTTGTGCAGTATCTGAAACATATTTTTATAAAATTGATCTAGATTTGTAATGAATTGGATTGAAAAAGATGCGTTATTTATATACAAAAACTCAGTAGCGAATTCAATAACATTTTCAATTTTGCTCGTACTCAAAATTTACTGTAAAAACACTAAGTAAAACCTTAATACAACCAAGAGAAAAATTTAATACATATGTTGTTACAGACTATATGGAATCGCAAGTTATCTTAAAATGTATATTTACCTTGACGGAATTTTTTAAATGTTTGCATCCTAAGCATTCAGTCAAGTAAACTAATGCTTCTAAATACCTATAAAACCAGATAGTTGCACTTGTATTCATGTCGTTTGTTTTAATATACTCATTTTTGTTACATAATTTCGACCAACACTTAGTAATATATGGTTCTATAACACTGCTGTTATCCAACAGTGATATTGTTGCTGCCATTTTCATGTTTTCTATCTAAAAATATATCACAATAATACATAGATTAAAACTCACGAATCATTAAACAATGTATACAGAAAGTGCTAGGACATGTCTGTGGACTACGAACTAATACAAATGATTGATTAAAATGAAGTATAAATAAAAAAATATATAAATGTAACATCACGCCTGTAATCCCCGAAGAGGTAGGCAGAGGAGTGTAATACAGTCCCACGTTTCAACAGTTACGTTTACGTCTCACTATGGAATAGGGGGTGAGCCTATTGCCATACACCAGGCATAAATCCAGACTTCGAACCAGTACTAGAAATTTTAATTAGAACAAGCAAATAGCACCCGACCCGGGATTTGAACCTAGGATCTCTCGATCGGCATTCGCGCTCGCAAACGCTCGACCAACGATGCAGTCAAATACTTCCAATACAATTACTTACAAATAAATATAATAGTTTTGAACACATACAATAATTAAAAGAAATGTTATTAAATCAATTCTTAATTTTATGTCAAATACGGGTACCAGTATTACCAAGTCTGTAAGGTCTGTTTCATTTCCATATGGCGGTTCAAAACATTTATGATAACTCGTTTTCAGGTTCTCCACTCTCGCAGCCTCAATACTTCTCCGCAGGTGATCGGGTAAATAGGACATTTTTAAAATACTCCATACACTTTGTTGTGGATGAAACTGTTTACTGATTAGTCTCTTATCTTCAGACGATGATATTTCGAAAAATCTGCTGATAGTGAAACTAATATGAACCTCTTGAGGGGAATTCCGGAAGCCTTCATATTTCTCCAATTTCTGGTACACGTTGATTAGTGATGACAGAGTGTCTGACAGTAGCTGATCACTGCTTACCCTGGAAGGAGATTAAGAACTTCGTTATTTTGTCAATTATTTATGCCCTTATTATAAATTAAGGTGATTTTATAACAGGCGATTATTTACCGTAACCCAGCAAAATCTGCACACTATACAAATACTCTTAAATATACACATAAATGAAAAAGTATAGTAAATTACATGTTACAAACTATTTAGTGTTTTATCACCATGCTTTTTACAGTAAAATTAATTAGTTATAAAAAATTCTTAAGCATTATCAACTGGTGGAATGTATAAACAATCCGTTTTTATTTCAATTTTATTTTCTACTTTTTAGTTCGAATTGCAATTAAAGCGCTTTTTTCTACTTTTTTTAAACTGTTGTTTAATTATAATTTTTATTTATTGTGTTCATAAGTGTATTCCTTAATTTTATTTTACAATTAAGTTGCCATATATTGCATTGTATGAACTAAGCTTCGTACGATGCAATCATTGCAACAGATTAATTTCATAAGATAGACGAACGAGACACGTGCCATCATCAACATCATCATCAGCCTATCTCGGTCAACTGCTGGACATAGGCCTCAGCCTTTCGCAGACCGTCGTCCCACCTGGCCAGAGGGTTACACTACACTACGTTTGCCGAGCCGCGGTCTCCACTCCAGAACTCGCCTACTCCACCAGTTATCAGCTAATCCTTTCAATGACATCATTTCAACCGATTAATTTCATCAGATAGATGATCGAGCCAGATGTGGCTTCAATGGTCATAATTACAACTAGGTCACGGTCACACAACAACATATACATTTCTAATAATATTAACAATTAAATATATAAGTATAAAATCTTACCTAGCAAGTATTACCCACAAGTTGGAGGAAAACATAGCACTGTAGCAATCAGTACCTAATATCGCTTCATACATACATATTTCCAAGTCAACATATTGTTCACCGTTCAATGTACAAGCAAAGGCTACCATGTGCACTAGCAAATATTCATACAAACTGAAATATCTTCCACAATCACTGCTATCTTTGCTTGCTATGTTTTTAAACTTAAGCCCCACATTGAACCAGTAATGACCTAAAATAAATTATGTTTTTTATAAGTATCAATTATCACAGAGTCAATCGAACCAATACTTTAAATATTTGTTCTTGGTCATTGAAATGATTTGTAAATTGAATGTATGCTGTGTGATGGTACCATTTCGATGGTAACTAAATTTCTTATTTATATAATTATTGCATCAAAATTAATGAAAATACATTAAACATTAATAAAACCGCATGATTATCTCAGGTTCATCAGGGATGATAAAAAAGTTTATGAAAATATAAAAGAAATTTGTTTTGATAATTCAAAGGCTAACAATAACCCAAAACAATTGTTACTACTGTAGTACATGCAACATTGTTCGTCGAAGAGATAATGTTGCCAAAAGTGACCAACTCACCCATAGGCAATATCCCATAAACACAGTCGATTAACTTCCTCTTGGCTGCATTCAGTATTTGATCTTCCTTCTTTTGCAACATTGCCCGCATGAGGGATGTAGTTAAAAATGTATAACCAACAAAAATATCAGTTTCAAGCTGCAGTATGTCAACTTTGATAACATGCTGAAATCATATTAAATACAATATTAGTAATATAGTATTTGACTGCTTTGTTAGTCGAGTGGTAGCGAGCGCGACTGCCGATCGAGAGGTCCTGGGTTCGAATCCAGGGCCGGGTGCTACTAGATTTTTTAACTTAGATTTCTAGTTGAAATTTCTAGTATTGGCTCGGAGTCTGGATTTGTGACGATGCAAAATGGATTTGCATACTTTTTGGGACTATTATTATTTTAATAAAAAAAAGTAACATCACACCGGTAATTCCCGAAGAGGTAGGCAGACGATTGCAGTACACTCGCACGTTTCACCAGTTCCGTTATATGTCCCATCAAGGACAAGGTAGTGAGCCTATTGCCCTACTCCCGGCAAAAATCCAGACTCCTAGCAACTATGGGATTTTCAAGTTAGAAAACTCAATATACCCAACTCGTGAATCGAACCCAGGACCTCTCGATCTGTAGTCGGGCTCGCAACCACTCGACTAACGAGGCAGTTAACAACAACACCATAATATATCGAAATATAAAAAATTTAAAAAACTTACATCTAGAAACTTTTCGTCCTGTAAAAGTATTATACACAGACTATCGGTGGCGCTCAGAATATTAGTTTGCATAATATTCATGAACTGCTGTGATTTATCAGTTGATAGTTCCAGATAAGCTGGATTGTGTCTGGAATCATTAATACATGTTCTTTGACATTTCAATAGTAAACTTTAAACAAGATCAACAGAAGCAGTGAATGCCTGGCAGTTTGAAATTAAGCCTCTCACTCTGGGGTCATGGGTTCAAGTCCCGGCCCGCACCTCTTTACAAAATATTTACGTTTCTACAACATATTTTACTACTTTACAAAATATTTAGATATCACTTGATGTAACAGTGAATAAAAACATCTCGAGGAAACCTACACACCTTAGAATTAAAAAAATAATGTTCTCCAAGGTGTTTGAAGTTTGCTATGCGTGGCAGATGGCCTTAACCCTCTCATTCTGAGAGGAGACCCGTGTCCAACAATAGAAGGATATAAAAGGGTCGAAAAAAAGAACAAAGTCAAATATATGGTAGATACATCATATAAATAATTGTGTAGGCCACACCATAGTTATGGGATACAAAATTGGTGCCACTCAATGAGCTACACTTAAATATTTTTCAGACTTCACTTGCTTTTAAGGTCTACTAGAAACCTTATCTTTTCCAATACTCTTTTCACTCCTTAACCATTCTCTCATTCTATCAATAGGCACAGACCTTTGGAAATGAGAACGTTTAAAGCCAGGGTGTATGACCCTGGCCAAATGTGGATTAGCAATTTTATACCCCTTAGAAAATGTTACGGGGAAGTCTCAAGTATAAAGCTGCCTCTACAATTTTAGTTTATCATTATTTCAAATTAAAGCGCTTGTATCTTCATAAAGTTTACGATGTGTGCCAAGGATTGGAACACATACCTCCAGTGTAGGCGGGTGCTGTCGTTGAACTTGAAAACCACCAAAAATGTAAACGATTTGTTTGGTTATAAGTAATAACTATCAGTTACAGATATTAGTAATATGAGAAGCTGCTTGAATCATCAATGAATACATTCCTAAAACTGCTTTAATATGTTAATAAACCTCATTCATAACACACTATTCTCCATTTTACATAGCCCTTCATTCTTCTAGATCACCAGTAAATTTACTATAACCAGTATTACCAGTAATGTGAGCCTTTTACTGCCCCCACAAATAAGTCCAATAGCCATAAGTAGGCATTATCGTCCACTTTAAGAAAGACTGGTCTTTGGGAACTACACTATCTATAAATTGATTATACTTACAAATAAATATACTGTAGCAATTGTACTATATTTGTATAATTATCAGCAGTGGCTTGTTTGAAGACATTACTGATTCTCAATAATATTTTTATGGTAAAGTTTCCAACCTTTAAAGATCTCAGTACATTTTTGTCATCATTAGACTGAAAATTAAGTAAATTACAACAACATTTATCATTTGACATATATAAATATAATACTATTTCAAAAAGGATTCTAGTACTTGTGTGTCTGTCCATTGCAAATCTCTCAAGATATGACTGACTATAGTAAAAGAAAATAGGACCACTCATATCATAATTTTATGCACAGTACATTAGTTACATATAGTACTCTTATTAACCCCGGCTCAAAAAGAGGTGTGTTATTAGTTTGACATGTGTCTATGGCTTCAAAGCTCCTAAATGAATGGTCCAGTTTTAATGTGGTTTGTTTGAAAGTTGACATGCTTGAGATAGTTCTAATAAATTAAACAGTAATTTGAACAATCATAAGAATGAATGTATGATTGAATCATATGAAAAGTATGAAGGACCTGGTGTGATGTTATAATAATCATCTTACCTCAAGCGCAGTTTTGATATTATCCTTAATTATTGAAGCAAATAAGTTAATACATTTATTATAAATATTTTTATCCAAAAGAAAATTTGAATACTTTTCACATATAACAGTGTACGCTTTCCACTGTTCTGCCATTGTCTTAATGTCCAAGGCTTGAACAATCTCACCGATTTTCATGTTGATATTAAGAGCTGTGGAGATAAATTATTACAAAATTAAAGATGTACCAATGTATGTTTCTATGTATGAATTAAAATTGAAAATATGCATGTTTCAAAACCAATAAATAGAACACTTATTTACCACACAATACCCATTAGTACAATGCTGGGTGCTTTGCTGTATTTTGGTTCAATGCAAAAGGTACGAAGAGGTGTTCTAACTTGGCCCTTAAAACTAGCAACAACTTTTGCAGTAAACTTATCTATGAAATATAATCTCATATTGGAATCTATCTACCAAGAAAATTACATGCAGTGACACTACTGAGTAAAACTCAAATTGTTTGAATGTATCCAAGGGCCCCTAAGCTATAGCACAATGTTAATACATCAAAATCAAATTGTTCATTGTCATTACCATTTTGTGAGATACATAAACTAGTTAAATATTGTTACTGGATAAAATAATCAGGGCTAACTCGGGCCTCCTGGGTAACAACTGGATATCCTACCGACTACACCATGTTGGTCTTTCACACCATCTTTTCTAAAAAAGATAAGGAGACAGAAAAATGCATAACCTTCAATTAGAATCTCCTGTTCTTCTTTCTCTGTTAGATCAAAGATAAAATGCTTTTCCATTGTCATTAAATATGTCAACTGCAACTCATGGCAAGTGCGGAATAAGTTTTTAAGTTGTACCTCAACAGCTTTTAAATGATTTCCATAAATGCACTCACTATAATAATAAGAACACATATTAGTTACTAGAGGCCAAGCAAACCAATGTTAGAAATTGGTACTGACTTGTTGAAGATTAAGACAGGCAAAGGGGCCATACAATTATTGATACAGATTATAGGAGCATTTGCAGCACACTGAAAATGACTAATATAATACCCTTTTAAATTACTCATTTACTGCTGTTTTTTAATAAGCCTAATGTCATAGTGAATTGAGCACAACTTAAAGAAAGTCAAAGAGAAGCAAATTGAATTTACTGTTGTTGAAACTGATGAAAGCGAAAATTAACTCTAATAATGGTAATGTTGGCATCTGATCAGATAATCTGGAGAATAATAACAAAGTATGACTACTCTTAATACTGTAAGACAAAACCAGCAAGAATTATCTTGGCAATTCATATAAACTAGATCCCTCCTTCCATCAGCCTTTAGAAGTCCACTGCTCGATATAGACCACCTCCACTCCACCGCATCTTGGGCCATATAAAGTACTGACATTTAATACCTATCTTTACAATGTGTAAACACTGTCAGTATGATATTTCCTGTGGTAATTGGAAATGGTTTCATATTGCAGCAAGCCATTGCTGTTGTTTCTATTATATTTTTTATAAAATCTGATAACATTTGTATAAGGACGATGGCATCTTGTATGTAATCACACAGTTTATTAACATGGCCTTTCCTGTCTTCTAATATATTTTTTACTAAATTCAGACTCTGTGAACAATTGAATTTTTATTACAGTAAGCCGCAAGTTAATTAATGCACACATGTCTGCAGTTAAATGAATTTGCCCAAGGTATTTATTAAAATTTAGGACTTCTGAAAATTTAAAAAAGCACGTGCTCTGGTTTCAATGACTTCGGACTCCCTGATCAGCCAGTATCTGACTTATTTAACCAAGATAGGTGAGCCATGATCTCCCCCAGCACCTGCATCCATCAATATTGTTATTGTACATCTGGTTTCTCATTCTTTCATCTGCCATATTTTCTAAATTTCCAAACCATTGTAGCATGCCCTTTTTCATTTTTACACTAACACTCTCACAAAACAACAATTTTGTGGCTCAGCAGTCTAGTATATTAATCATTGTACAAACAGATTCATTTTGGTACATAAATATGTGAACTATAAATAAATTGCAATGTTTGCTATAACAAAACATGTTGGAAATATCTAAATAAATCAATTTACCAGTAAAACACAGCTGTTACATTCTTCTAAAGTTGATAAGAAACGAGTCACTATGGATGAAGACATCCTGAGATCTCGAATGTCAAGGGATTCTTTTGCTCGTAAAAGTAGCAGATCATAGGAGTCCACATCCATCTGATATATATTTGTAAATATAATTATAGTTAATAAATATGGAATGCTGAATAAATATGCGCCCTCCGAATATGATTTTCCTTATAACAATGTACACCCACAAATTATGCAAATTACAATGAAAGGAATTATAGGGATGTTACTAACTTAATGTAGTCTAACTTAGTGTCATGGAAACAAGAAAGGCTTCATATCTTTAAATTATCTTATCTTATCTTTAAATTAGACCGAGTCCCTTCTTAATTATTTCCTTGATTTTTGATTAAGTCTTGGTTGATTTAGAAAAGGATACAACTTGTCGGTGACTACAACTTAAACATAAAAATAAGAATGCCGTAAACAAAAAGGCTATGCACAGGATGATTTTAACCAGTACTCATAGCTCATCAATAAATATAATATAATTTAGTGAATGGGCAAATCAAAGAATTCGAAGACCATATGTTATATAGTTTCACTTTCCCGCGAAAGTTGTAAATCTTGAAATTTGACATTATTGACAGTTGTAAATTGAGAATTCATAAGTGTTATTCCCATCACATTTGACATGTGATAAATTGTGAAATAAAATTTATTTCCAAGATTATAGAAAACATACATAAATATTTTTGTCATCTAGTTCAGTTAATTTTATTATTAAAATAAGGAACGAATCTGCGTTTTCCATGTTATAATTATATATGCTCAGGTAATCCGTTGAATCGTTTCTATCCATCAACACGAGACCTATGAACATTGCCAATAAATTATAATGTTCTCACAGTGATAATCTTACTACTTTGACACACAAACTTAGTAATATTGCAGCATTATTATTATTTATCCGTAAATTGCAATATTTTAGAATGATAAAAAATCTTGAAACTTTAATAATTTACGCTTGTACTTGGATTTATGCGGTTTGATATCAATACTTCAAATATACACAACAACTAAACTTTTATTTTGACACTTTTGACATATTAATTTAGTGTTTATTACATATTGTTAATTCACGTGTTGTGCACATGAATTAGTACCGGTTGAGCATATCAAACATTAAAATAGAGAAACAAAGAAGAAGAAGTTAATCAGGACTATGTAAAATGTGTGACAAAACTCTTTTAGCTCTAGAAAAAATAGGACTTGAAACAAGTAACATAGATTTACGGGAAACATGCCAAAATTTAGGGGTTAGTAAAATATTTAACAATTTTCTATATAACATAACTTGTAATGGATGTTTATTTTTAATAAATTATGCTTATTTTTAGTTTCAGAAATCCTTGAGTGACAGACCACTGGACACAGCTGATGTGGTGCAAAAATTGTCGGAATACATTTTAAATTTCGAACATTCGATATTAATCAAAAAGCACCTCCCACACTTACTCCTGCCGTTGGTGTCTTTAAAGATACCCTTGAAGTCGATTCTCTCAAGCAAGAATTTAGATGACTGCAGTGATGCTGACAAAATTACTCATTTAGAACATTCCATCGTGCTGGCCCTACTTAGTGATCATCCTGATATTTTGCAGTAAGTTGTGCTTAATTAAATTGACCCGTAAGGTATCAGACATGATGATAATAATTGTATTATTTTATTATTCAAAAGTAGTTAATGGACATGTTTGTCATATTTTATTAGCTGAATGCATTGGCTCATAGAATAAAAAATCCACGAAATGATTCAAATGATGATAGTAATCTAAATAATTTTTGAGGAGTGTTAGATCACTTTAATATGGGTTTAGTAAACTACACAAAATAAGAAGTCATTAGTGACTGTTGTCTCCCTATAAAGGAGCTACCCTGTTCTAGTTTTTCTAGTATAAGCACACTACACACATGTTAGATACATTTAAGTATTCATTCTCCCTTTGTACATTCTGCCTTGAAACTGTACTCATACATCTGCCCATTTAAGTCTATCTGCACCTGTAGATAATACAGCCATTTTTCGTATTTCGTACATACATATATTCACGCCATGTCCAGACGGGGTAGGCAGAGAGCACCGAGTGCCAAATATCTCTATCCTTACAGGTGTTCCGCGCTTCTTCTATATTCATCACTCTCTTCATACATACACACATATTTCTTGTATTTCGCTTGTGCATATTTAACAATTAATTTTAAATTATCTTACAATGATAAGTATGAATGCCTGAATATAAATGCCTGAATTAATTTATTTATTGTATGTTTCATTACATAAGTAAAAATCACTATGTACATGTAAACAGTTTAGTAATCATGAAAACTAGACACTTTATTCAATACCTTGTCTTTCTAAGACTCATTGTCCTGTTATATTTTGTTTGTGCAATCATTTGATATATTGACTTAACAATCTGTGAAACTTAACACTCACTTCCTCCACACAAACTTAATAGCTCTTACTATTAACAGTAACTATCAAGTTTCTTACTACAACTCCTTGTTCCAACTGGCTTTGCTTACTCAGATAACATAATCATTCCTTTAATAACTTTGATTATTCATGTGTAATTTAATATGAAAGACAGTGTTTTTATACTTCATGTAATGTAAAGACTGTATTGTAAAGTTGTAATGTAAAAATATTTATATAATGTAACATTATTTTAACCATTGGAGTAGATATGTTCTAGAGTGAAGACCACACTTTGGCAAACATAGCATAGGACACCCTCCAGCTAGGTGGAGTGATGATATATGCAGTGGCTAACAGAGATTGGATAAAGAGTTAAAGGTCGAGCTCAGTAGTGTGCTTTAGAGAGGCCTTTGTCCAACAGTGGATGGGAATATGCTGATGATGATGATGATAATGATGAAAATCATTTTATTTAACTGTTTTTTCCTGTTAATAATTATAGTCACATTTAGATATTGCCATTTTATTTACACTTTTTGAAAGATAAACATCAATTTAAAAATGACACTATATGTTCATATGTTCTTATCAATATTATTATTGGATATATACCAGCAGTAAGGGTACATACTTATTACCAAGTCCCTCATCTACTTCATGCCCATAGTTCCATACATGTGAGATGAGACTAAGAGAACTTCAAAAAGTACTAAGTGCAATAAATCATACTTTTAATTTCAGGTACGCTCTTAAATATTTTCAAGTCAATTCAGTACCACTGTACGAAATATATATACACTATGAAGACTCATACAACATTGCTCCAAAGAAAAAAAGGTTGCTGCATTGTCGCCAGAAGATCTCTGATTACCACATTGTGTTTGCTTCTTATACTTTGTTAAAACGGTTGCCAAATGAATTATCATCCAAATGGGACTGGACCAAGTTTATCATGACCTACAGTATTCATGAGACAGCTAATATTAGGTGGTAAGTGTTTTTCTGTCATATTTTGATACTTACATTATCAATTGTCTGAGAATTTTTTTTCTTTTTTAATATCCCTTTGTCTGTCCAATAATGTCCACTTGCTATAACGGTGAAGGAAAACATCGTGAGGAAACCTGCACACCTTAGAGTTCATAAATAAAAAAAAAATATTTTCTTAGGTGTGTGAAGTCTGCCAACCCGCACTTGGCCAGCGTGGTAGACTATGGCCTTAACCCTCTCATGTGCCCGGTCTCATGTTATATACGTAACATCACGCCTGTAATCCCCGGAGAGGTAGGCAGAGGAGTGTAGTACACTCCAACATTTCACCAGTTACGTTTACGTCCCAATCTGGAATAGGGGGTGAGCCTATTTTGATACACCGGGCATAAATGCAGACTCCGAGCCACTTCTAGAAATTTCTACTAAAAAATCTGAGTTCGAAAAATCCCATGTAATACCCGATCCGGGATTTGAACGTAGGGCCTCTCGATCAGCAGTCGCGCTTGCCAACTTTGACCAATGCGGCAATCGAGGTTATCATAATTATATTGGGACATTAGATCCACTACGGTGTAGGCAGACAGCACACAGCGCCCAATATCTGTATACTTACAGACCTGATATGCTTCTTTTCCATTAATCATTCTCTTAATATATACATGCTGGTTTCGAAGACGTAAGTATATTAAATCTATGTCGTGTTTCAGATATCTTATGGTTGTGCTCAATTTCATCGGTATGGAGTCATATACCCGACTTTGCAGTGACGCCTTCGGTAATATCATTGTTATGTTGGTTTAGAACCATTTCCTTACTCATCACTTATGTTAACGGTGGCAGGGTTATGCTGTTACGAAACCAATATTTTTGACAATCATTTATTCCAAGTAATTAATATTATTCATTTGGTCGATCGCAAAATATTATTCATGAAAACTTACCCGTATTTTTGAGGTATTTTTTGTTATGTCTTATACAAGGTATTTTATATAAATGTTGTAGAGTTAATTAAGGATTCGAATTTATGTATATTGTATTTAAAGATTTTTCATTTTCATAACCATTAAAACACATACAATTGTTGAAATAACAAATGTCATATATTTAACTGTCATAAACTGTCACACAACACGTATATAAACTGTCATATACTTACCTTTTCGACGAGGAATCGAACCTGATCTGGCATTTAAACGCAGTTCTATCCAGTAGAATCTATTTTCTTCGTTCACTGATTGTAAAGACACTGACAGAACTACTGTAATGCGTGTTCCAGAATAAAATCGACCAGTTCTGCAATCTTGCAGACTCGTGTATCCACGACACGGTAGCAGTGTGTGGCAAGATGGGAGACGAGAAGAGAATCTTCCTAGACCTATGTGACATGTTGGAATATGCATGTGATACAAATCAAAGTAAATATT
>DWEH01000211.1:0-13236 GCA_018245815.1 Apyrrothrix aesculapus | reverse complement strand
TGGCCTGACGAGGTGGGGAATGATCTCTTGTGACTATCATCTTTTATTTATATCTCTTATTTTTATTATTCAACTGTGTATAAAGTCAATGTGATTACAATATGTTTGAATTAAGATTTACTATTTGTTTGATCAGCTACACCTTTCAAATGCAGCACAGTAATATTTTTGTTGGTAATGTAATGCAAACTCTTTGTTTGTTATAAGAAATTCATAAATGTGACACAAATTATAGCTTAAAACTGTCTTCTTGCTTCAGAATTGATTCAGTGTCACCGTACACTTCAGTATCATGTGCTTTGCCTACTTACAGTAAGATGTTGGTGAATAAAGTTTTTTAAGGTATTTTAATTTTTACATTGAGCTTTTAACCCTAGTTCCTGGGATATGGAATTCCTGATATACTTATGTGATAATGCATTATAACTGCACCTGGAAGTATAGTTTTTCTGAAGCATTCAGAAACAAAGTGGACTGCTGCTATTATGAACCATTTGTGATGGATGGAAAAGGATTAGAAACATTTTATAGTAAGGGGTTTTTATTAGGATGGAGAACACTGGAATCACAGAATAAATGTAAGTATTGGGAATATTTTTAAATAGTTAGGAGTGTTTTGGTTAAAAAGTGCAGTATAAAGCAGTAATAAGGTGAGGATTCCTGTGAAGATGAATTAGGGAGTCAGTTCAATTTTGAACAATACTTGATAACAAGATAATTTCGATGAATATCAAATGTGAATCAGATGAATAAGTTTTGAGGAGCCTCCAGCTTCCAGCTTATTTAGTTGGTCTTCTTTCATTGGAGAATTTCGAAAGAAAAACGTAAGATCGTTTTTCTTTCATTTCTCTAAGCACTAAAGGTTTGAGGAAGTCTTCTATCGCACAATAGCAGTAAATTTGCGAGTCATGAGCAGACATGGTAGTTACTTGTGGTAGTGCAATGAAAATAAATGGAGACAACATACCACCTTGTGGCACATCAGCAATCCATTGTGGTCAGAATGAGTAATGATTTTGAGCAAGTGCATGTTACTGATGTCCATTTAACTGAGAACATACCTAATTATAGTCATAAGTATAAGTATTTAAAGTGTAATTTAGCTAATAGGATATTGAAGTCAAATAGCTGAAATCGAATAGTTAAAACTGTGACGCTGTGAATTTTCAATCCTCAGGTGGATGACGTTAGTGAGTATAAGTCTAGCAGCAGTAGTCTATTATGTTGGTAACCTTGTTTAGGTCAATATACTCTTAATTTTCTACTATAGGTAATTACCTACTATGGGAAGACATTGTGTACGATTATGTTAGAAAATACGGGATCCGTTAAAAGTAGTTTGAGGAATATTCAGCATTATGAAAGGATTAAAATATTTGTGTACTTAAAGATTTTCCAAATAAAACATTTATGTTTCTTGAGCATGTAATTTATTACATCCATAACGTTGTACATATATCCAGATATAAATACACAACTTGCACAGAATAAGTTTACATAAAAAATTTACATCTTTGGTTCACCAAATAATAACATGGATTTTCTAAGGTACTTAATTAGCTACGATATTTATTTTTTAAATATACAGTAAAATTTTGCCACAAGCCTTTCTTTAGATTTACACATTAACAAAATATATTCATTAATTTGAGCATATTAGTACTCTTCAAAAGTTTTTTCACTACGTTTATACAATGCATGCATAAAATAGATTTTTCTCAACACTACGGTGTTCATTTTAATTCTTATGAAAAATTTTGGGAAGCATTGAAATGTTAATGTCACAATCATCTACATGCGATACTATGTTAATAAATATATGGCGGAGTATTATATAATATATTTTATGTTATATAATATTATCAAGACGATTAAATGACCTTGGGACGGAAACATTTTCATTAAAAATATTAATTTTGCCAGTTTTAAAATATCCTGGTGAAAGTGGCCAGATTCTTTCTTAATGTGAACAGTGCTATTTTGTTTTATGACTAAATATTGATATATAATACACGTGAAGGGGTTGTGAAGTTATGTGGTGCATGTGTTTTTTGAAAACTGTTGAAGAGAACCCGCATAATTTCATTATTTTAGTACAATAGTTTACACTGAAATATATTTCACCAATGAGCAACTGATATTAACACATTTGGCACATCAATTATTTACATTAATCTGCCTAACTTATCGCGTCTATATATTTTAATACATATATGTAACAAGTAGAGTTAAAATTGCAATTGCAATTAGTTTTGATTACAGTAAATTGAGAACAATAGGATACGAGACATGGTTATGTGTGCAAGTGTACAATTTAATACAATTAAAAAATTAAACGTATATTCACGCCTGTAATCCCCGAAGAGGTAGGCAGAGGAGTGTACAACACTCCCACGTTTCAACAGTGACGTTTACGTCCCAAAATGTAATAGATGATGTGTTTATTGCCATACACCGGGCACACGTCCAGACTCAGAGCCACTACTAGAAATTCAAATTTTAGAAAAATCCAATAGTACTCGACCCGGGATTTGAACCCAGGACCTCTCGATCGGCAGTCGCGCTTGCAACCAACACGACCAACGAGGCAACTAATTTTAAAGAAATATTTTTTTAACTAGTGACAGCGATTTATAGAATGAGATATACATTAATGAGATATAAATTTATTTATTTATCGAACGGAATATGCATAATGTATCTGAGATAAACAAAAACATGAATTCAACAGATATACTCGTACATAAGTGATAAACTATGATCCGTAGATAATCATTCGTTGCTTACATCTATAAAGAGAATTATTATTTACTTAGGTATGATAAGTACGTACATACAACATACAACTAGACTGGCCCGTTGGTGCTGTGGTTGGTGAACCTGACTGTTGTGCCGGGGGTCGTGCGTTCGATTCCAACCCGGAATAAATATTTGTGTGATGAGCATTATGTGTCTGGATGTAAAAAACATCATTATATAAGTATATATTTGTATGTAGTTTATCAGCCATCTGGTTACCATAACAAAAGCTCTCTTAATGCTTAGGTACCTTAGGGTCAGATGGCCGTGTGTGGAGATGTTACAAGATATTATATTATGATATTATAAATTTCATTTCATATTGCAAAATAATATGTACCTTTTGTATTGCAAATAACGTAAAGGTAAACAACGATAGAATAAACATTTATTTTCATTACCAGTGTATCATATTTCTTTATTTACGGAATTAATATTCCTCAAATGTTTCAAATATAAAATCGCCATGTTCATCATATACATACATTAACGTATAATATAAACAAGTACCTCGGATTATTTTCCTTAAAATGTGGGCCTGTTCCTTGTTCCTAGTTTACGAGTAATAGTACAGCCGTGTGTGAATTTCGTAAGATATAATTCAGTCACGTTGTATGATATAATAGGCATTAACATTCACACAACGAAGTCTTGGCTACACAAATCTCAGCTCAAGTAATATCTCCTGCGGAACACGAGAGACACGCGTCATACTCACACGTCACACAATTCCATTACCGTTCGTTAAACCGCTTGTTTATTGTTTCATAAGCGCTCGACATCCTTCAAGCGCTACGCGTCCCATCCAAAGCTTAAAAATAAATCTCAACATGTGTATGTAGTAGTACTGAATATGAGTATACTTTATTATTTTGACTATGCGACATAACATATATGTCTGTAATTCCCCGTAGGGGTAGACAGAGGAGTGTGGTACTCCCACTTTTCACCAGTTATGTTAAAGGTCCCATGTAATAGATGGTTAGCCTATAGCCATATACCGAAATCAAAACCATACTTCCTGTTACTACTTTCAAGTTACAAAAACCCAATAATATGTACTTTAATTGGCTATGAGTAAAAATCTACAATTTAATAATATAGATTTATTAGGTGAATTATTAGAAATGACGTTTTAAAATGCTATTTATAGTATATTGTAATGAGGTGGGTGTAATAAATAAATAAATATGACGTTTCAAAATACTGTTTATAAGCACGTGGAAATCGAATACAATCCGGTCGCCGTAGTGACTGCGTTCACAAACATTGATGACGCTACCGCGACAGGTTACCGCGATATCGATTCAAGGCGCACCGACCTCGGGGGCGCCACGTCATTGGACACCCGCTTGTACAACCATTAAGTGTTGCCGATTGTGAATGGATTGGAGTGGCCACTCGAGCTTCTTTGTGCTCACACTCGACGTTACAAAAATCCGACTGCTCATGCTACGGTCTCAACGAGGCTTCGCTGAATGGTTATTTATACTGTATATTGTTGTGTGATTTAAATATTATGTAACTTGTGCGATTGATACGTCAGCGAAGCATAAAAATATTAATAACGATCCAGCATATTACACGTAGACATGCGAACAAAGAATACTTGGAATTTGCATAAAATTTTGCTTACATACTATCAGTGTCGGGGCGCAGTAAGAAAGATTCCCCGGCCCCATGCCAAAATACAGAGTGGAGCTGGCACAGCTAAATGCCCAGGCCGCCTATGGGCAGCATCGGACCTATGTACAGCAGTGAACCGCAACAGACTGATGATGATGATGATTGCTTACTTTATAATTGTATTTAGAGTAAAAATGTTTTTTTTTTTTCTCTAATTTACCAACAGTTATTATGGTAAAACCTACATACTTCATAGCATATATTTTCAACACTTACAGGGTATAATATTTTCTAGGGTGATCCTTGTAGTGAATCAAGGGTTATAATAAATCAATGGCGCCTTATAGAGGAGCACACACGAGAGTACTTTGAATAAATACTACTAGTATTGCAGTTAGACACAAATAACGCGCGTGACGAGAAACATAAATCAGTGGTAATGTTTATATAATATCATAAAAAATACTTGTAAAATAACTTGAAATAGAAAAGTTCTCAATTAAACAGAACATTGATCATGAAATAAAAACAGTTCAGATGAAAGCAGAATTTGTGTTCATTCATACATTTTTGCATGAGGCGTTCCTTGAATTTAACAACATATAAATAACTGACCTTAAAACGATTATAATTCTATTCGAATTCGGATACAGTGTGCTCGTCCGTCTACTATTACATATAAAACACAAGCGATATTTTAGTAAAAGATTGACCTTTACCCATTTAAGATAGAAGAATAACAAAGTATCAATACTAAAGGACGATAGCAAAGTTAAAACACTGCATTAGCTCCGTCCAACTTATGACAGAAGTGGAAGCACTTTCAAACTCTCGATCGAAATTGTAACAAAATGACTGTTTCTTTAGTGGTACCAATTTATAGAAGATGCTACTTCGAAGATAATTAATTATCCCCGTGCATTTTTTCAAGCGTTATTTTTGGGATATAAAAGAACAATGACGGTGTCAAAACTTAGTTTTTTTTTGTTAGATTACGACATAAAAACCGTTAAACATTAGTAAATATGTTGTACTTGAACGAAATATTCTTTTGAAATGTATGAACTGCTACTTTGAACAATATGAATAAATCTTTGTTTAGATATGAGCACATATACTAAAATTACCCGATGGTAGTGATAATTGAGTCAAATTAGATCCAAGGTCGACGGCAAGCGAATGAATGAAATTGTTATATAAAAAGGCCGCCGAGCTGCATGAGGTCATTTCTTCAAATAGCCGCAGTCGATAAAGGCATGAAATAGGTGGTTTGTAAAAATGAACTGTTCAAGGAAACCACCAAGATAAAAATAGATTTTTCCGCAACAACCATGCAACGTATGGAAAAAGCTCTTAGACACATTTTATTCAAGTATATATGGCTCTAATTAAGGACCTACACAACTGCGTTTTAGTTAAGAAAATACATATAATTCATGTTTTGAACGTTGTGTCAGAGTAAATAAACGGACAGAAGCAGCACATAAAATCGCTGTAATTACGATCCTCTTAAGTTGATGAGTATCACATACAGAAGAGTACTACAGACATGCGGATCATCAAATTTTCATTCATTGAAAACATGGTTAAACATTTTCTCTCAAAACTCGCTGCACATGCAATTCAACCGACTAGACGTATTCGGCCCGTCTAGACCGGTTAAGTTATTACGTCCTGTAGGATTAGCTATTCCGCTGACGTCCCATTTGCCAACAGAATTGAAATCCAAGCAGGTTCTGATATGGCGCGCACATGTGCTTGCGGAAAACAAATTTACGTTATGCTAGATGATATCACAAGTTGTATTGATTTATGAACGACATAGCATATTAGAGATAATTTCCACATAAATTTCCTATCTTTCCATGATGATGATACGAGCATAACTTTATGAACAGTACCTATATGCAACGCATCGATTATTCGCGCAAAAGATATACAAATACATAAGCTTAATATAAATAGAATATAGGTATATTTTCGCCCATGTAACAAAACATAATTGAAAGCATTGGGAATACAGACGATAACAAATACCATAAATACAGAACAAGGAATAGTTCTGCTAACAAGGAAAACATCGGTCGTTCGCAGCGTAATAGAAAAAAAGTTGGCCGTATCTCTCAATTCCCGAGGGAAGTGTACGTGCTGAAAACTTGAATAAGGGAGACCCTAAACTAATACGTATAATAATACTGCTGCCAATCGACCGAGCCAATGAGGAGAAAAGTTACTCGGTACAAAAACCTTTCAGCACGAAAACATCATTATGGTGACTTAACTGATATACGCGGCTCGTTTTACATTCAAATTCACATACACACACATATGTAGGTACCGGTATTTTCTAGATCAGTAAGAGAGAGAAGAATTTTTAAGTTGTATTTTGTTACCGGGATTTTATTCCAATTTACATATAACACATATACATATTATACTGAACGTCGAATCAATAAATGTTTTATACTATCAAGCACATTTCATTATAAAATCCCAAATCAGATTTGTTGCATTCATAACTCAAGAAGCCAGATTTTTCAGGTCGAACATTTGGAATGTTTCCAAAGTTCTTGTTTAAAGGGTGTTGACCGCTTTCAGTTACGTCATGTACGTTTTACATTTTCTTATCAATGGCCGCGCCTTTTATACTTCGCTCGTGCCTACATACCACGGGCGGGCGAATGCTCCTGACGCGATAAATCATATTATTACAATGACAACATCGGGCAAAGAAAAATTATTGAAACGGAATCAAAAGACCATTACTTTTAATAAGTCACATATACATGAAGTGAACAGGCGACGCGTAAAGGAACAGAAAGCTTTGTTATTATTCCGCGCATTCACGAGCTCGCAAAAATGGCACTTTGTACTTTACGACGTCCAGCGTTCAACATTCACGTATACTTTTAATAAAAACAAGAACTTGTTATAATTGTACAGAGTTTATGTGGACACGTAATTTATCTCGATGGTAGTGGGTATGAAATTTAAGGAAAATATTTCACCGTTTGCGCATTTTTACATGGAATAATAAAAAAAAAACAATTTTTCACCTGCTGAACGTGAATTTTTTGGAACTTTTTCTCTTGGAAAATGACCCTCTTAAGTAAATTACTAGTGAGCATAGTAGAAGTGTAATTTTAAAGCTCACCCTCGGAGGGTGCGCCCCTAAAAGGATGACTTCACGGAACAATGTCATGCCGTTGTAATTTTATGACCGCCATTGCGAGTGGCACTGCCAGGACCCGGCGAAAGTATATTCTTCATTTCCATTTATATTTGAACGAATATAATTTTTAATTCAAATTGTGAATCTAAATAAATGTTCAAGTAAGCTTTCATCGTGTTATATTTATTACTATTTGATGTAAGTATAACCGGTTGATAGAATACGCAGGTGAGGTATTCATTTTGTAAAATCGTTTGATCACTAAGTAAGCAGTGTGAAATGTTTGTGTTGGCTTCAAAAAATACTTTACCCACTCCAAATCGCGTTAACAGAATATTCAAACACCTTACGCCATGTTTAAATAAAATTATAAAAAAAAAACAGAATCATCATAAAGCGTACCGTACCGTACACAAACATTAACATCGAGAAAACGCAAACAAGATTCTGCCGTGTATCTGCATTTTGGCCATCAAGAAAAACAAAAATTTATGCCAATTCAATTGTTGATTTAAAAAAGCGCCCGTCTGTGGTTACAAATATACTCAGTCGAAAAATCGTTGTCTAAATTATATATGATTTACAACAGTTAGTTACTGTAAAATATTGATAAACAGGTAAATCATAAATATATATAGATATAAAAGGTACATACAATTTAATCTAACTGAGATTAATATTTATATATCGACATGGATTCAATTCTTTATTACCGCTTTACTAAATAATAATCTTAGTTATAAAAATGGTCAATTATAAATGCAATCTTGTAACCTTCATCATTATTTGATAATATCGCTGTGAAATTGTTGATAAATGCAGATTTTTTGCCTGCGAAACGATTTTAAATGAGACCGTTTCGGTTATACGTAGAATTTAAGCGTCCGTCGTTGTCGTTGCGTTAAAAATGACTATCAACAGGTGGCCGTATCTCCGTTAAATTTACCGAACACGTCTCTGCATTTTGATCAGAATGGATGCGGTTAGGGTTGCAAAAAGATTCCGTTGCAACTAGAAATACACACAAATGGAAACCGGTAACAAATTTAAATAAAAAAAAATATATTGGAAAAGGTATTTAAAGGTATTTCGTTTATTAAACAAATTAAGCGTAGGTCCACTCGTGTGTACGATTTCAAATATCACCTTCACGCTCTACAATTCTACTGTGTGTAGTAATCGGGAGTAACAATGTAAAAATCAGATTAATGCTAGTTTCTTCACGAATAGTAGCTGTATAATAAATTTTACATTTAACAAATTAATTTGACTCGGCATTATAAAATTATGTTAGTCGTGTCGCTGCATGTTCGCGGCTTCCGCTCCCCGCCGATCGCACCCGACCGCCAACGTAAACAAATTTAATTTCAAAATGCAAACGAATGTGAAAAATGTATTTATTTGCGCAAACATAGTGTACCGCAATCAAATATTCATGCTTGCCCAACAAAACTGAAACGTTGGCATGGACGTAAATCGCTTATAGCACGTTTGCGGTCGACTGATACAAATCACCGAGCACCGGTTAAGCGCCATCCTTGTATACGCCATGCTGCCTAATGACTACAGAAATTATCAGAATCATGCATTTTAAATGAAGGTAAACGTATTACAGGCGTACAACACATAAGCGTATGTTGAAACACCAAAAAAAACCACCCCTATAGAGTTTTATACAAGACACTACCTCGATGCCGTTGAGGATTATACGAAATAATTTACAATCCTATTTATTGTTAAAGAATCAGATGAAAAAAATAAATTAAGCGGTTTATTTTATAGTTATTCATTTTGCACGAATAATGTAATGCACCACAATATGTATGTCAATATCAGAATATACCAAATGTATCAGTAAAACGTACGTGGTATACCTACACATAAAAAATCAAGTAATTAACTTCTTTAGCGGCAGCGCGCTTCAATGGCAATAGACTGTAGAACAGATTCTGATAACAGAGTATGCAAATAAAACTTGTAGCAATGAAATGGAGACCCGAAGTCCACATCAACGATAACGATTTTGTTAAATGATGAGTCATTGCCGAAGTCGCCGACACCGCGCTATGACAGGACAGCCCGTGTTCGCCGGGGCGTGGACTCCGTGTAATGAAACGCAAACACGCGAGCCCCCGCCCTGGGCGGCGGCCGCATAGCGTTATTAATAACAATATCGTTGGTTTCTACGACTTGTATATAAACTTCCGCTCCGCATTTTATAAATGGATCAGTCATGCGCGCATGCAGACAAACGAAGTAACCGTTCCAAATTGAATTTCGTGCCGTCTGTGCGTTAATTTGAAATGGCATATTCTTGTAAACTTAACGTAGATACAGCGAGTTGCAGGTACTAAAAATAGACATGAAAATAAGAAACAACAACAATAATGGACTTGCGAAGTACAATAATCGTATGTCTTGTGAATCTTATCATTTCCATGAAATAAGGAATAAAATTTACGTCCGACGTATGATGTCGCGGACTGTTGTTCTTGGCGACACGAAGTAAAGGTAACTCTAAGATGACAACTTGTTTTTCTTTAATATCACCAAATACAAAATAGCTAATTGTATTAGACTTTACGGGTATAAAAATAATAAATCAAGGCATTGTTATTTCACCATAAAGTCAATGGATACAAAATTTCAATAAAACTAAAGACCTCACATCCAAAATATTGTCACCAACTAATTATTGAAATTCCCCGTCCAGAACTTCCTTTCGCCAGATGTCAAACTTAACTTATAATTCAAAACCGCAAAATAAAGTCCCATTAATCAGAATTTTCCGATTGAATGATTTATGTCTGGATAGATTTACAGTATTGGAGATGCTAAATTTTACCAACCACACTTTAACATTTCTGGAATAACAAAACGTCAATAAGTCCTTTATCGATCCCCAATAAAATCAAACTTTATGTTTACGGAATCCGGATTTGCTTGAATAATGAAAATGGCGATCAAGAGGTTCAGAGAGCGCACATCGGGTCGAAATTGCTACTAAAAAAACTTTCATCTCAGCCAGCACGAGTTAGGAAGGTTATATTTTTTCATCCGGTGCAAAAGGCAGCCGGACGTTTTGTGTGGGCCACGTTAAATAAATAAGTAGAGCTTGTACCAGGGACGACCTTCACCATCTGGGTCCGCTCTATAAATAAATACGACTTCTGCCCTGTTTCCGACACAGCGCCGGGAAAATCCCTTAAATTAGAAAGTATAATTAAAACGAATGTATCGAGAGTAGAATTACTGTTACACCACAAATGAGCAAGTTTTACAATGGTTTGCGTTGGCGGAATACATTAAAATTTGCGTAAATCGCGGGTCGGTTTTATGTGGGCCGGGAAAGCAGTAGGTTATGAGTGGCCACACCGCAGATTTACGCTTCCGTTATGACTCCTTTGTCAATATGTAATCCGTCACTTTCACGACGAGTAGGCAGATGTCAGAGTTTGAAGTTGATTGAACCTAAATGAAACTGGTATTTGCCAATAACGCTAAAGGTATTAAGCAAAAAAGTCGTAATATAATCAATATGAATAAAGCAATTCATATTAAATTAAAAAACGTAACATCACGACTAGTACACTTCCACGTTTCATAGCTTACGTTTATGTCCCACTATGGAATAGGGGGTGAGTCTATTGCTATACACCGGGCTCAAATCCACACTCCGAGACACTATACGAAATTTCTACTAGAAAATCTAAGTTACAAAAATCCAATAGTACCCGACCCGAGATTTGATCCCAGTACCTTTCGATCAGCAGTCGCGCTTATAACCATTCGACCAACGCGGCAGTAAAAGAACAAAATTAATACTACACTTAAATTCAAACATTCGAATTATCCAGATAAGAATTCTATTGAAATAGTAAATAAAATGAGTACAGACCAGCTTTCAAAGAAAAACTTTCGTAGAATCAATTCAAAATCTAGAACACGTATAGGGAGCGCATTTATATCAGAATTCAAGACGTATAAATTGGGTAAAAAGAAAGTAGTAATAGTGAAAAGGAAAACCATTTTCGATTTTCCATTCATATCGCCCGGCCGTCTAGGGACTACAGACCCAAGACAAACAAATAGAACTGGCCATTCATAAGTCAAGCACCCCCGTGGGGCCCGCATGAGTCTCTTAGCACTCGGAAATTTCATTTGAAAACAGTACGTGTAACCGCGCGGAATGAATCCTTTTTTGGTGGCCCGCCATTTGGACGGCGCGAAATTCGTTTTTACTTATCTAGACGAAGAGTACAATAGGTAAGCTCGTTGCTCCTGAATTGGAATTAGGTCCATTTCACATTTACGTTACTTCGAGCAAATAGAAAAAGTTCTTATGCACGATTCAATCTAGAGAACGATGCCTTTCGGGCACGGCACGCGCCCGCGCCCTGCGTGTATGTCTTGGAAATCGCTGAGGAAATACGACATCACATCTGCTCCGAATTCACTCTGATTTTGAGATGCTCCTTTTTATCGAGCAAAGAGTTACATATCTCGCGTGAAACAATCGCCACCAGGAAAGGTCAGTGTGCGTAACAATGATTCAACCTTGAGATCAAGGAGGTAAATTTCTCGTGGAACAGACGTCAGTCCGTATCCAACAGAGAACAATAAATGTGTAGTCTTTGTTGCCACACGTACGATTCCGTGTAAATTGATGAGCACGTGCGTCACCGTATCGCGCAATCGTAGCATCGCGTAAACGATCTAGTACCGTTCGCACACCGAGGTTAACGAGTATATTACAATCAGCCGCTCGAATCAAAGTAGTGACTGTTGATAATACTGTAAAACAGAACAGCGAACGTGTTAATAATAATATCCGAAAGTGAACACTGACTCAGACGGATAATCGTAGGCGGTTGATTAAGTTCAGGCTTATAAAAATACAAATAAAACTACTAGTGTTCATCTATTGCAGTTTTGAGATCACCTTGCGATTAAGTAAATAAGGCGACTATGTACTTATGATAAATAATATATTTGATTTGGGGTGGTCAAAACTTAACTAAATAACTTGGTTGTGTCCACACCGAAGTGTTGCCGTTTTTCTCTTTGTTTTATTTATCTTTTCTACTGAATTCATTAACGGCTTAATGAACTAACGAGCGATGCGATGGTCTGACACTAAAACATGAGGCATTAAAGGGTAATAATTAGCATCTATAACTCTTTTAAAACAGAACATGAATTTTATGTGAGATCAATGACAACGACCATTCAACATGGCTAAACGTCACATAAAGCATTTTTTGTATCTGAAATAAAATCACGAATATAATTATTACGTAACGTAAATATAAGTAGCGCATAAATATACTCAGTAACGACAACAACAAAGATATCCTCTCTTCTGCAGTCATGAAACAGTCTCAGTTCAATCTCAGCCAGGCAGACGGTACACGTCCTCAAATAGCAATATATGAATGCACCGCTTGCATACGAGAAACACGTATATAGAGTCGCAATAAATAAAATTGCAGCCGTCTCATCCATTGCTTATTGGGAAAGTGTTCCTTACCATTGGTGGCACCTTTCCATGTATTTGAAATTGAATTAGCTATACAAACGTACGATTTTAAATTACAGTTATGACAATAACAATCTAAGGACATTAAAAAACATAATTA
>DWEH01000210.1:0-13245 GCA_018245815.1 Apyrrothrix aesculapus | reverse complement strand
ATAAAATACAAATCACATTATAGTAAGTCTATTAAAACATGCAAGTGGTACTATATTATAATTATTTTAGGTCATTTAAAAACCGATGTAAACATTTTAGTCTCTTATTGGATGAAAATTAAATAAATGATCTGCTTATTACAAAGACAATCTTATTTCTTATATAATACAAGTTATTGAAATCGATACCGGAAATTAGTTCCAAAGTGTAGCGTATTTAAATCTATAACGATTAATTAGCATTGGAACCTGCAGCATTCTTTACCGCACCAAGTTCGTAAGGTTATGGGGAAACTATGAAAGATCGCGCACCCCTAACCCTTTGACATAAAATATAAGCAACCCTTAAAGTTAAATTTTGACCGAGATGTTTTCGTGCCTTCGAATGCGGTCTAAACAATCGATCTGGTTATGTAACCATAACAATAATTAAACCTCATGGAAAACTTAAAGTAACTAAAGTAATTTAAAATTATTCTGCAGCACTATCTTCGCCAATATGCTGTGGTGCGGTGAAACTAAACTAAACTAAACTAACTCCAGGCGTTCTGAGGTTGACGAAAGCAGCTGCCGAGAAAATAGACAGAAAAGGACTAGTACTGCTGGTACTGCTCATACTGTCCCGGGTAAAATGCCAAATTAATTCTGGATATTAATCATTGAGTACAGCAATATTATTGAATCAGACCTCTGTCTTCATGTCTTCATTTTCGATTTTCTTTTGCAGCAATATGCGGTTAAGGTTCAGTAAGTCGGCTCTCGCTTCTCTTATGTATTGGTTACCTTCGTTTTCCTTTTCTTCTTTACGTCCTTTCTCATCTCTAATGATAGCTTCGTTTTTCAAGATGTCTGCTGATATTTTTTTTATTTTATCCTACGAAAAGTAAAAAGCACAAACTAGATTGTTATTTTAACAATTCTTAACGTATTAGCTATTACAAACGGATAGTGGTACCTATGGTGTTACACACTATACATACTGTTTGCAAGGACGTGTGTTGTTTATAGGAAAGTGTGCAGTGCATACTGCATGTAGGTATACACTCTAAAATAACTTTAATTTATAGCTTGCGCGCTAGTCGTTGGACACGCCTTAGGTATGTGAGCGGTGGGACGGGGGACAGAGGCGCTGACGTGTACAGTCAGTTCGCCGTCAGTCTTCACGACGGCAACACGTGTTAATCGCTCTGGCTAGTTTTAGTAAACCGCACACGATATTGAACTGGCTAGATAAGTCCGCAAACGAGACGAGCAATTAAAAACACAGTTTTTAAAGTGCATTCCTTTTTCCAAAAGCGGAAGGTCGATCCAAATATTAATAAATTGGTAGTATTAGTAACAGGTAATAGATAAAATCCTTATAAATGTGTAAGATTATTCGACCTCAGAATTAGAAAGCCTAACAAATGATAGTGAAGGATATGGCGACAGTATGGATACGTCCGACTAGTCTTATACTTTCTGAATTTCTTTTATATTCTGATTCTATTGTTTTTCTGGAATTTGATTCTTAATTCGTTGATAAATATGACTAAATAATATAATAATTAATTGGTTTTATTTAGTATTTAAAAAACGCTCGCGAGGAATAAATACTATTTTATTTCTAATAAAAAGCGTTTAAATTAATATACGGGTATTTTATTTACGCACGATTTACGTTGCACGTTGATAATTGAACGAAATCTCTCGACAGCTGATTCGAGGAATTATACTATGGCTTATCGAACGTAGTGTTATTCGGTTACTACAATGCTGATCTTATTACGTAAAACATTGATCGTCTAATTACGAATATTAACAATAAGTGTACTAAGATATATTCAGATTCATCTTCGTAAAAATAACTGCCTATGTATCGCACTGCCCCTCCTCACCCCTGTGCATTACCTAAGGCGTGGCCAACTACTAGCGCACGAGCTATAATATTCAGAATATTTTAACCTAGAAACATCATCACAAAACACTCATGTCATAATAAATACTCACATAGTCGTTAACCACGTTATTTACACACGAACAAGCTACCATGACACTGTAGAAATTTGGCTAGGAGTAGAAGCTATATTTCACCGTATATCTTATGTAGGTTCTGATTCATCGTTCCTGGATGCGAGTCGACAATCTCCCAGAGCGTCTTCTGCTGGCGATAGCCTAATTAGTGAAACAGAGGCTCATCAGAGCGGTCAGTATACATCTGTATGGATTAATAGTAAAATAACTAACCTCCTCTTTCTACATTTTTTAATATTTATGATGGACAAAACATAATGCATAGACATAAGTACATTAAAATCTAAAACTATGCAATCAATGTGATTAATATATTAAGGACTTTACGTATACCTAAATGTTTTACCATAATATATGTACTTGTATTTATATGATAGCTTAAACAATTTTTTCGAAATAAAAGAAATGCATAAGCTTAATGCAAGTAGTGGCAAAGTAGAGTCATAGCGAAACTTTACTCATAACATAGTGTAGTAGAAGATAAATTATTTATATGATCCTTGTTTGCCACACTGTTTCATTTTCAGCCAATTTACGCATGAGTTTCTCTTTCACTCCCACGTAGGTAGAATATGATAATGAAACCATCGTGTCGTACGACTCAACTCGGTGAATACAACGCTGTCACACCGTGTGTAGTTTTAATGTGTAACATAGTAAATTTATAATAATTACTTTAATAGAGACATAATGAGTACCACATTAACACTACCAGAAATAATTGAAAAAACCGTTAAGGATTATAAATATTGTAATATTTTTCTAAAATCACATACGTTATGCTAATATTTGTCAGCACAGTAAATTTTACTTTCTTTCTTGCGGAGCCCTTACGTTGCTTTAGGTAAGTGGACTCACAAGCAAAGTGAAATACTATCATACTCGTATCATCAATGTCGCTTTTTAATATTCTTAATGGGGCAAGTTTTGTTTTGTTTTCGATTCACATCACGATTTTGTTTATATATTGTACATCATTGAGTAATGTTTCGCTTTGATTCAGAATCTTTCTCTCTTGATTTCTCCATTTTATCATCACTCAAGCTTTCGCCACTATTCTGTCACTATGTTTTAATTGCATTGGCATAATATCATTATATTCAAGGCTTAGGTGCTTTCACTGGCCTCGGAATGTATATTTATTTTTTTAACAGCCAATCTTCATACACTGTAAGATCAATAATATTTACGAAGAGCGTCAATCAATTTTTTTTTATTAATCTTACTTCACTAATATAATAAGAATTCTTGCTTGATTGACAACAATAAGTAAATTCTTTTTTTTCAGATATGTTAACTCAAGCATCTATGGTACTTACTGCTGCCGCCAGACCTAAATCGCCGACCAAGCATGTAGCCGATAATTTAACTTTCATAAATGTTGACCAACCAACTATTACAAGTGGTGCAAAAGAACTTGTTGATCGTACTATAGAAAAAAGCATTGATGTGATTGATCAAATTAAGAAAGAACAATTAGCTGTACAAATGGAAGAAATGCAAAAGTCTACATCTTCTGACACGTTTTTCTCTGAATCGAGAGTTGAAACTTCCACTTCGTCATCATCTGTTCATAAAACTATTGAAGGATCACAATTAAAATTTCAAAATATTGATCCAGAAGCCGTTATGTCTAATATGGTTGCAAAAATCGGGACCTCGGGCGATTTTAGCACAGTTTTAACCCACAAGGAGACCGAAATAAGAAAAATTTCGGGCCAGGAATACTTCTCTGAGACCAAACAAGTATCATCATCTGATGACGATTCCCTTATAATAAAAACTGAGACAACGCATGAATTAAGGGGACAGGAACACGAAGTAAAAGAAAAGTCTATGGTTCGAAGAGATGGTGAACAAACTGAGAGCTCACAAAAAAAACTGGAAAAGGCTCATGAAGCAACGGCAAAGCGATCAGATATCGAAACAAAAACTGTATTAAGAAGTACTGATGATACAGATATTGTAAAAGTAGAGCGTGAATTTTCCGAACAAGGATTGTACACTGGTAGACAAACTAAATCAGAAGAGCGAATGACTGCTCTAAAAGATGACACAATCAAAAAGAAGCATGAAGTTAAAATTTCAGAAAGAGATTTATCGCACGAACAATGGGGTAAAGAATATTTTACAGAGCCTGGAGAATTAGAAGATATTAAAGAAGACGAGGACTTAAAATCAAGAATAGCATTTGTAGATTCAACATTAAAAATTATTGAAAAAGATGAAATAGTTTCAAGCGTTGAAGTTTCCGAAAAAGGCAAGGTAGTAAGTTCTAAAACAGAACATCATAAAGAAGAATCTGTAATTGAGAGTAAAGAGCATGATGACCTTAGCTCCGATGCTTCTCATGCACCTAGCTTTAAAAGTGAAGCTACTGAAAAACGGGATTCATCTGAAGCAAGTCCGAAAAGCAAATCGAAATCATTTAAAAAAGATGACGAGGTTTATGAAGTAGATTTTATAAAGGAGATAAAAGTATCCACCTCACCCATTAAAAGTACATTTAGTCGGACAGGAAGTCAAGACACTCACTCAGAATCTGAAATAGCTCCAGAATTACCACATGATGATAGACCAATCGAAACACCAAAGAAAGACAAAGAACCTAAATCTCCGGTCAGACTGCCTTTGAATCAAATACAAGATCAAATATTAGAGGTATCTGTGCAAAAAGTTACTTCGGGTACAGGGGATGAAGTACAAAGAACCTTGGCGCTTAAATCTGATACTTTTGATACTGCTAGTACTACTACTAAAAGTTCCGACAGTGATACTGTTTTAGAAATCAAAACATTTGGTGATGTGAAGACGGATGTCTTAACACTTAAAACATCTAAGACAGATATGTCTCCTAGTACCTATGAAATATCTGATGATATTAGTACTACGTCCAAAGATATTATGATTAAATCTGGAGAGAGTATTGATACTGAATGCATGGTTAAATCTTTGGAATCCCATGAAGGCGAAATTCTTCAAAAGTCTATGGATTCTACAGCTAGTGCAGAAACATTACATCCCTCTGAGTTTTCAACCGAAGCAGACTCAGCTTACTTGACTGGAACAGACCATAGAAAAGAAGAAATGAAACTAATAGAAGAAAAGAGCGTAGAAGATATTTGTAGCAGTGGTTATGATACTGATCTCTCCTCTGCCGAGTTTCATGGAACGAAACTTGAGTCAGAAAAGGTGGACTTTGATACGCTTATATCTGCTCAGCCCCTTGCAGACTTGTCAGTTTTGGAAAAAACCATCGATGAAGTCAAGCAATCTCTTGAAGCAGCGCAAGTTGAAATAATAAGTGAAAAAAGTGATGGAAGCATTAAATACAAACAGTCACCCTCGGAATTTCAATTTAAACTACTTATTAGCCCTGAGAGACCAGAAGCCATTAGTGAAGAATCTCATCATGGCGAGGATCACATTAAATCTCAAATAAAATTAGATCAAGAAGAAAAGATGACAGATAGTCAAAAATCGGATAGCATTTCACAAAAAGTTAGTTCTCAAGAAGAAGTTACTATTTCTGATGAGGATAAAGAGACGGTGATTCAAATTAAAGAATCTAGCCCACCATTGGAATCGGCTGATGTATCTCTAAGGTCGGACAGTGGGCCACATTCAATACTAGAAACTGAAAGCTTTTCTGACCGTGAAGGTTCTTCAAAAGGAAGTCCTGAAGTTAGACTAAGAGTACAAAAACATATAAAAACTAAAGTAGGTGTAGTCGAAAGACGATCTGCTTCGGAAGTGGAAGGCTGGTCTAGTTCAGGTGAAAGTCACTATCATAGTTTTGAAAATTCGGAAGGTAGACCTTTATCTTCTGATATCGAAGTAATGATGACAGCTCAAAGTGGTACTGAATTTGAAACTGCACTTACAAGTCATGATGTTTCCTCACAGTCGCTGAGAACATCAAAAGATTATTATACTGCTGGTAGCTCACTTGCTTCAAGAGATAGTATGAAAAGTCTTGACTCTGACGGGTCTAGCCACGTAGCCAGTATTGATATATCAGATGCCTCAGAAACTTTGGTACCATCAGCTAATGAGTTAAAAGAAGAATTGATGGAGAGTAGCACGTATGTAGAACAATTTTTACATGAAGCCGAAAAAGAACAAATAATTAAAATAAAAGATGTAAGTGATGAAGAAATATCTGGCGATGAAGACCCAAATAAATCTGATGATATTGAACTTGTGGGAAAAATGAAAAGATCTCATGAAATGCGTTTTCAACCCAAAGACATGATTCCAGAGCATTTTCCTGTTGAGGGTGCTTCCGAGAGTACTGAATTCGACGAAGATTCTTCGAAAGATAAAGAAGGATCGGATACTACGATATCAAGCCAGCTAAAAACGGATGAAATTCTGTCGTCGTCTATATCAAAACTCGATATGTCATCATCACAATCTCAACCGGAACTGGACAAAGAAGAAATCCAAGAAACGATGTCTAAATCAATTACCGAAGGTGAACAAGCTGTTCCCTTTTCGGTTACTAAAATTGACAGACCACAGAGAGAATTTATGGATATAGAAAGTGAAATAATACCCGTAGGATCTGTTGAATATGAAGAAATTGAAAAGTTTGGTAGTGTGTCGGGTGTATTAAAGGATAAAGTGAAAGATGATACAATTATTGTTAAAAGTACAGCAGAACCTGTTCAAAGTATCCCATGTCCTACCGATGTAGAAGTAAAAGAGGAATGTGTAAAACAAATAATAAAAGATGTTAGTGTGGTACCATTTACTGTAACAGAAAGACCTCCTAGTCGCAGAGAGTTTGTTGATGTTGAGGACGACATTATCCCGGTAGGATCTAAACAATATGAAGAAATCCTGAAGTCTAAGAGTGATTCTTCGGTACCTAAGACAAAAGTCGAAAAATCAATCGTTAAGACACCTGAACCACAATTTGAGAGTAAACAAAGTTCTACCTCTAGTTTAAAAACTCATGAACATTTGTCGACACCACATACACCTTTGTCTGCACCCAGTCAAAGTTCTCTTTCAACTGATAACGGGCGGGAATATGTGCTTGATGACATGTATGATATCTCAGAAACACCTGAGTTAAAATCTGAACTCATTACAGAAAGCAGCAGATCTGAACTTGTAGTGACAACCGAAGACAGAACTTTACACTCTTATGAGAAAGAGCAAGAATCTCCTACAAGCGATGAGTTTGAAATGGTAGACAAGCCAAGTGAAATGGATGATTTCGTTGTAATTGAAGAAGTTGCTAAAGAAGCCCAGGAAAGTGATACGGAAGGTAAAAGTGTACAGATAATGACACAAAAAAGGTATGTTAAACGTCACGATATTGAAGTTGAAGAATATTTGTCAAAAACATCCAAAAAACAAGAAAGTACTAGTAGCACTTCTGGATCATTATCTGATGAAGAATTACTCCAGTATGAGTTAGAACAAAAGAGAATACAAGCCCAAGAATTAGCAGAAATTGAAGCTGGAAAACGTTGGATACAAATGCAATTCGAAGGCGATCCGAGATATGACTACGAAAGGGTACCACTGGAAGATATTAAAGAAGAAGAAATGACAGACTTCGATGCTAGTAGAATTGGTAGCCTAAGTTCTCAAAAAGAATCTATAGGAAGTTATGGTAGTTTCGGCAGGAACTCTTATGGAAGTTATTCAGAAAGTGAAATGGCCTCACGGATGAGGTTTAGGATAAAAGGGGAAAATGACGATATATCGATAAGTTCTTTACAAGAATTTGAAAATCTTGAAAGGGCTCTTATGGAACAATACCAGCAACATTCCTCGTCTTCTCAGGATTCATTAAATGGATCATTACCGCGACGTTATATTCTTAGTAGGAGTCAAGGTGATGATATTTCAATTTCAAGTCTGAAAGAATTCGAAGGACTTGAATCTGCTTGCCTCGAAGCCTTAAAGGCAGAACTGTTAGCCAAACAAAAAGAAGCTCTTTTACTCGCCGATCCTAAGATTGTAAGCGGAAGTTTCTTAGAACAAGAAAAACGATCCTACGAAAGCAGTTCAGAGAGTAGTCCACCGTTAAAAGGTGGAAGCCCAGGTCAAAAAAGTGGAAGTCCTTCCCAAAAAAGTGGAAGTCCATCACAAAAAAGTGGAAGTCCTTCTCAAAAAGTAGGGAGCTATGGTAGCCCTACACAAAAATTGTTAGCTGATTCAGCAGCAATCCGAAGGTTAATAGAACAACAAATGGCTTTAGAACAAAGAATGCAAGAGCAAGTTACGCCTAAAATTATAACAGTAAAAAAATATGATGACAGGGGTGCATTTTTTGTTCCCGAACCGGAACCGAACTTTGAAACGTCTCAGATTAAACATGAAGAAGTAGTGGAAGAGTGTAAAAAATCTTCGTCGTTTATTTGTGCTGCAGCCCCTAGTGATGGTTCTGCAGAATCTATTCCTGGTGACTGTGAAGAAATGATGAAAATATTGGATCAGGAAGAAAAGACTAAAAAAGAACAAAAAGATAGTACATTCGTAAGCGATGGAGGGATAATAGAAGTTGTACGAACAACTACAGTCATCCAGCAACGATTTGTCGACGGAAAGAAAGTCTCGGAAACTGTTACTAGCACTGAAGGAGAAGGTGCTGTAGATATACCTTCCCGATCGGCTCCATTCGATGAAAGTGGAATGTCGTATGGTTCTGAGATGTCCTCTTCTTTAGCATCACAACCATCAGAGATGGATAGCTTAATGACTGTGATTGAAAGACAAACTTCAGAGGGTGAAATAGTCACTACTTCTAGGCAAACTATTATGTCTTCAGATAGGCTTGAAGACTTTGATTTTTCTAGGGAAGGGAGCGCAGTGCGTGAGCTATCGCCTTCCTCTGGGAGGTCAGTAGCTCACAGTATTGTATCCCTTTCTGGTAAACATTTAACAGATCCAGCGAGCGGCTCTTGGAGCGGGCAGGACGAAGAGCTTAGTTCTTCTGGCAGTTTTAGTCGGTATGTAAAATTCAATTTTGACAATAATTACTTATATGATTCAATATATTAACATTATCAAACAGGAAAGGAGCACTTGTAACTAACTTTTTTTATACAGAGCACGTGCTGATCTGATGCTGGGCAGTACAGACAGCCTCGAAGCAACGAGCTCGAATGCCACCAGGGCAACATACAATTACGAAGTAGATACACCTATGACTGGGAGTCTGACATCCGGAGGTAAGACCACTTTATAAAACGTTATCGTTGTATATCCTAATTGAAACTGAGAAAAGAGACTTCTTTTTGTGCAAATATAGTTTAACCATATAAATATTGACGCTTTGTTGTCTATACAAAATCTAATAAATAGTAAATGATAAACTGTTCTTTAAAAACAGCAATGTAATTATAACTATGTAGTATTTCATAGAAATAAATAACAAGAATACAATAATATACGAATATACAACGATTATAATTAATTTAATTATTATAATGCTTGATTTCCTTCGTAAAAAATGTGAAGTGTTTGCCATTTTCGAAATCAACCCCTACTCGACTGTAATCCAAAATTTATTACATTTGGACGTAGAAGTTTACGCTATACAAAAATTGTAGCGCATTGTAAAATATTGCTTCATTTATAATGTTCTAAAACTATACATATATACATTATTTACATTTAGCATGTCGTTTAAACTCAGATTTAAAATTACAGACAGATGCTCTCATCCTCGCTTTCATAACCATGTATGAATTTTATATGTATTGCTATCCCACCAAGCTTGATACTAATCAGAAAGATAACAGCGGTTCACCCTCCAGGGTCGAACACCATGGTATCCTCTTTGGACACCTTGGACCCTGTGACTGCGGTGCAAATGGAAAGCATGGAACACCAATCCACTAGTGAACATTATTCCCATGAATATGGGGTTCACGAACCAGATTCTGATACAGAGCGATTGGTAAGTTATTTTAAACCCTATAAGAAACGTACAATCTTTAATGTAAATCAAAAATACTGCACTTCAACTACCGTATAGATGAAAATGAATTATTATTGAAATCAGGTTTAGTTCATTACTGCCTTAACTATCAATCATGATTTCTTAATATATTGACTGTTTTAGGAACTGGATGGAAAGGTACCGAAGGCAAAAGAACGTACAATCATGTTCGACAGTACGGACACGTTGAGCGCTGTTAGCGGCGACAACTCCGTGAGAGAGGCTATTGTTGAAGCACCAGCCGCAACATTCTACATAGGAGACACACCCATTGTTCGAGGTATCTGATTTTATAGACATGATAAGTGTAAACTATAGTGTACTCGCAAATTAATCACTTTTTAGAAACTTGTTTAAGAATTACAATAACGAAACCAGTAACGTTGCGATAGGATAAGATAATAAAAATAACTTGCATTATTGGCCAATAAATTGGCCATTACATTGCATTATTGGCCAATAACAATAATTATAATTAGGTATTTTATACTAATTGTAACCGTGACGCGTTCGCATGGAATCTAAGGAGTCAATTAATCAATACTATTGTAGTTTCAACTGGATCGTATTATTAGTGGAACTTCTTAAAAAATGCTTCGCTATGAAAAAAAATTAACATAAACATTTTGACGGGATAAACAAACCATGCCATCCAAGTAAGAGTATAAGTATTGCAATAGACAAAACGCAAATTTAAATTTATTACAGGCGAACGGAGAGAACAAGAAGATGATATTCAACCCACCCTATCTGGGAGTTGCCCGGCGTCTCTACCACCGACCACCCAGCCCTCGCCGCCAGTACCAGCACAGAGAAGGTAGCTCTAAACTTTAGAAATCTTAGCTTTTAAGTTTATTGCGTCCAATACGTAGTTAGGACTTATTTAAATGTGCTAGCTATTGATAATAATATTTTTTGCTGTTTAGTCTTCCTTTATCTTTTTTTATGATTTTCACGCAACACTTTCACTATTTCATTTTGTTTTTTGCTTTGTAACGATCTTGATTATTTTTGTTTTTGTCAAATACTACTCCGATTTCTCTCATTAAGTCTTCGACATTCCGAGTTGTACCTACCGACTAAAATCGTAATGTTATCATTGCAGCTGCTATTGTTTAAGTCACTCTCAAGAAAAGTACGACAAATAGGTACACTCTTTATATTATTCAGCTTTTTCGTTTTTATTTTGCTCATCACCATATTATGCAATCATCGTTTGCGCTTCTTCACTTTTTATTTCTGTTTTAAAACTTGCCGTTTGAGTGTTGAGTTGATGTTTTTTTTTTATTTGTGTAATTGCTATTCACAACATCATCCCGGAAGCATGAGGAGTGACAGTTAATTAATGAATTCTAGTGGAACAAATTTTAAAAATCCACTCTCATCGCTTTCTTCTTAGTTGAAATTTCCAGAACAATTTTAATCGAGAAAGTATTGTTTATTTATATTTTTACACAGTCTCTCATACATCGCATTTTCTTTTCAGATCCTTGACGATGCTCGCGAAATCGCCACAGTCGAGTCTCGATGAAGCTGCAAAGAAGTAGATTATATCTTAGAATTTTCGAGAACTCTAATATCTTGAATAACTTCATTTAACTCTTTGATAGTAATTGGTTTATTAATATTTCTTTCGTTAGGTTTTAAAAAGCAGCTAAATGGCTTAACTATATTGCACGGTGCGCAATGTCAATGTTCACAACAAACAATAGCTCCTACGTTGACTAAATCAAGAAACCTACTAAAATAATATGACTATCTTTACATATATTGATAAGGTAGAAATATATCAACTAAACAATGTGATAGATTCTTCCACACTACGTCCTAAAAGTCCATAACTGAGACTTGATATTAGTAGCCATTTCGAGTCTCTTACATTTGACTAACTGACTATTTACAGTATCACTAATAAAATTAGGTGATCGGATAAGGCTCAGTGCGTATGTCCGATTTTTGTAACCAAATACTTGTTCAAAATTTATAACTTGTTCGCGATTTGTGCAGCCATCGGCCATATGTTCCGAGTACTTGCTATTATTACTATACTTTTGGATAGTATTTTGGTACTCGCTTTTGTACTGTACCGTCGGTTTTTATACGATACTGGTCCATGTTACTTCGACCTTTTAGGTAGTGCTTAGCCTAATCTAGAAAATACCATGCTTGTTCATTACAACGTTGAACACTGTAGAAGAAGTATTAACTATTTTGTAAGATTACGATGTAAGTAGCTATGTTTTGACGATATCCATTTCAAAATCGTGTCATTGCAGACCTTCTTAGAAATAGAGGATGACACCACAAACAATCTTGACACTATCCCTTTCTCGCTTGTAAAGAAAAAAGCAAATGTGTGTGTTAGGAGAAAATATTGGGACGAGGCGTATAATTTTATTTGGAATAATGCACAATTTTTCAAATAATTTAGCTAGATAGAGGTACAAAATGTAGAGTAAGGTAGCAGCATCTCTACGGCCAACTTCCACTAAGCTATTGAATAGATCTCATTCATTGTGATATCGAAGTATAATACATAGCTTTTTTACTATTAGTTTAAAATTAACATTATAAATATTAGTGTGCATAATTAATTTTAGTTTTATAGCGTTTATTTAAATATTGTGTGCTTTTCTTTTCATTGCGATTTACACGTATGTTTTTTTTTAATTAATTGTAATGTATGTTGAATTAAGTTGTCACTTTTATAACATAGCTATGGATATAGAGATAAAAGTAGATGGACCGTAAAGTAGGATAGGTAGAGAGTTGGTTATTGCTACATTTTGCAACGCCTGCAATTTTCAAAGTTGGTCGTAGTTGCAATACGCTACTAGGTTAATGTATAAGGGCTTGCTCACTTCCAAAATGTTTTAATCATAAAAAACGTTGAGGTTTGTAATCTATTGTGGTTTGGTATAAATAATAAAACTAAATAGGGAAAGGACGAAGTTCTAGGATTGGAGAATAAAAGGGATGAGACTGAAGTGGGTTAAAATAAGATCTAGACATTAAAACTAACAGAAAAATCTGAAAGCTTAGCTACACTCACGACTGCAAGAGCTGTTTTTGAGCAAGTATCTTAAGCAGACGGATCCACCGAAGTTGGAAATCGGGGTTCAGAGCTGTCATATATATATATGAATTATAGTTAATTTCGTTTTATAATATCGGTGTGCTTAAAATTGGTGTTACGTGTATTGCAAGCGAGAAGTCGCGATGCTGTATTAAGTTGTATTAAAACCAGTTGAGTTGCTCTATTCGAA
>DWEH01000209.1:0-13245 GCA_018245815.1 Apyrrothrix aesculapus | reverse complement strand
ATACTTTCTCACAACCATCTGGGGGCTCACGGGCCAAGAAGCGATTTATCTGAGGTGAGGTGCCGAGTTTAGAACCGTCAAGATCGGGCGAGGAACAAACACTACCGCCTGAAAATAAAAACATCAGATGTAAGACTACCAAACAGCATTATTATATTGTACAGTCTACTGCTAACAACGTAAACTAAAATAAGAAACAACAGAACAAAGCCAGCGATGGTCTATAACTATACAACTTCTGGCCCCTGATTCTAGAGAAAAATATGATAAACAAAACATTGTCCTTACATACCTAAACTACACACTCTAAACTGCTAATCATCTAATCGAGAAGTCAATTTAACAGTGACCAATTGTCATACAATTTGGTGTAATCTTATGTTAAAATCGAGCAAAACAAACTGTGTTACATGATTTGCTTGCGACATTAGTTGGTGGTGAACTCTGACAATACAACCTATGTCATGCCTGGCATTTTTTAGTAATTTTTTTTCAAATTCCACTCTTTTGTATTTAAATTAATGCAAAATATTCCTCGATTGGCCAATGCCAGGGATACCAAGGTCACTGGTACAATAAAAAATGAAATGTTCAAACATGTTATGGTGATTTATTCTGCAGTTGTGTTCATTTGTGCTATACACAAGTCTAATAAAACAAAACTAACTGATTAAATAAAAAAAAACTAAAGCTTAAGGAGTTTTACATGCTTGGGTCTGTCAAACTAGTTATGTTCGGTGCATTATTACTAATGCAATGGTTTGCGAGGGGATGTCATTACTGTGCTCATCACGGGAAATATTTTTAGTGCAATATATGACCGCAATATTGCCAACGATATCAGTCTGGTTGAGAGATATTGTGTTCCTTTACGCCAGTTTAATTTTATATTATGTAGCTATCAACATATGTATATATGATACAAATTCACTTTGAAATCAGTCAACCATGAACTGAGACTTTATTTCTCATATGTAATCATGAAAATCACAAAACAATAGTAAAAAGAAATCAAAAATTGTTCAGTAATATTTGCAGTTTTAACTTGATTCTACAACCACAATAACTGCATTTTGTCTAAAGCATTGCCTACTGAATCGTAATTTAGTTTCATTTATGACAAACTACTGGCCAATAACTTAAGAATATGTTACAGGCAATATATTGCACTAAAATGTGACCTGTTTGGAGGCACCATTAGAAGCTCGTTTACAATACTGTTTATAGACCTGCCGCTAGTAGCTCGGCGGATCCAGCGCTGGACAGCGATCCCCGCGATGGCGAATCTATGCCCGTAATACTTGTTTAGACATACAGTAGTCACTCATAATGCAAAGTGTCCTATTGACTAGAGATCATTTTGATCTATATCAATACTAATATCATCATTGGCTTAAGTGTACAACACTTATATTCATTAAGAATATTTTTCTGTCAATAAAACATTTAGGAAATAAAAAAATGCATATAAATTGTATTAATGTACACAATGTAACTGATTGAGTTCAAATAATATTCCACATACTGTGGTTATGTTAAATATGGGCATATATATTTGCAGCAAACAAAATGTCCATCTATATCTCTAACAATAAGTATTATTCTAATAGGTTATATATTAATTTAAAAACAGAATACTGTCTGAAAACAACCGTTTCATCTTCATAATTACACATATCACTTGGTGTGTGTATGTATGTATATGTATGTATGTATGTGTATGTATGTATGTGCAAAAAGGAATCAAAGAATGTGATATGTGTCAAATGTAAAATTGTTTTTATATCCTGTAGTAGTAATTAGAAGGGAGACTAATGGTGTAAAATTGAGTATTCTTATTACATAACCATACTTTTCAGTCTTCTTTAATATCAGTTCTTTCTTATAATCCTGGATATATATATATCCGATATAAATTCTATAATCCTATAATCAGTTCTTTAATACCTGATGAGTGAGCGGTATGACAGAGGTCGTGAGGCGTCTGCGTGTTGACGGACCGTCTGAGGAGTTCAGCGAGGGGTGCACGGTGGCCTTCTGGGGTCACCTGAAAAAAAATTTTTTTTTTAAATTTCTCCATTGACTGCCTCGTTGGTCGTGTTGTTTGCAAGCGTGACTGCCGCTTGAGAGGTCCTGGGTTCAAATCCCGGGTCGAAAACTACTGGATTTTTCTAAAAATACGGATTTCTAGTAGTGGCTCGGAGTCTGGATTTGTGCCCGGTGTATGGCAATTGACTCACTACCTATTCTATATTGGGATGTAAACGTAACTGGTGAAATGTGGGAGTGTACTACACTCCTCTGCCTACCTCTTCTGGGATTACAGGCGTGATGTTACGTTCTCCATCATTCAAGTATGTTCCAACAATATCATAAATATATTGTTTGCAATTCTCTTGTTAATTATGTTGTAATCTTAATTGAATAATTTGTTACTGTAATTTTATCAAATGTTTAAATCTGAATTTATGATGTTTTGCATGTTGCTGTCACAAATAACTGTACTGGCACTAAATATGTAACATTGTATAAATTATCCATAACCAGTTCGTAAATGTAAAGCATGTTTGTGACCTAAATAAATAAATAAATGTTTTTGTCGAACTTTGGCCACCCTCTAGTAAACAGTCTATGATGATGTAATATGAGCGATTTTGGCCACAACGACTGTTTTATCTCCAATTTCGTTTTTATCTCCACTACCTATTCATGATTGGACATATATTGGAACTGGTGAATGATGGGAGTGTCCTAGACTGCTCTGCCTACATATTCAGGGAGATGCAGGGGTTATTTTATGTCATGTTATGTAGAAAAATTTCCTTACCTTATCTCGTAATCGATCGATATGAGGAGTCTGTGTGCCGCTTGCCGGGTAAAGTACGAGTCGTTCGATCTCCTGATTGAGGCCCTCCACAGACGATCTTGCTGCTCTCAAAGGTACACTTCCGCTGCCAAATCGGGACCCTGATAATGTAACATAAATATTATGTTCAATACAACCTTATATATTGGTCAAATATGCAATAAATAAAATCTTTAAAAATCAGAAACAGAAGCAGATAACCAAATGTGAGAATAATATAACAAATGCAATATTAATAGATGTTATAGCAATAAACAAATTATTATACATATATCGTAAATGATTAAATGAACTATTAATATAATTAAACCATTTTTTTATTAATTCTAATATAATAAAACAATACTAAATTAATAGTAAATAACACATGTTTTAAATTTCTGATGCTGTACAAGTGTTTATTTTCGATCATACAATAAAGACATTTTTATTATGAGATATTAACATTTATATTTCTTAAATATTTTAAAGGAACAATTTTTTTATGTTGTATCACCACTAGATTTCTGTGCAGTAATTTTTAACACCATTAAGTAGTTATATAACAGCGAAGACACAAAGAGTTTTTTATATCTGTATTTCAAATGAGATAATATGAGTCTGTAGAGATGAATATTTGGCACTATGTACTCTTGGCCTAACCCATAAGGGATTTGGTGTGATGATATAATAATAAGAAAACATACATATTTGAGATATTTTTTAAGACATTTTGCTACCACACTTGTAAAACCCTCCTAAAGATTTTCATGGTTAAAGAATTCGTTACAAAAATTTGTATATATTTTTAATAATTCCCATTTCAACAACATTTCCACAACACATCCTGTAACATCAAATCTGTGATATTTGACCAATGAATACTTACAAAAGCCTGGGCTCATAGTGTGAGTGGTGTAGTCTCCTGACGCCGCCGCCTTGTGTGGTCTCTGCAAGCGGCTACGCAGGTAACGGTCCAGCTTATCATCTTCAGAGCCTCTGGATGAACGACCAGACAATCCACCTCCTTCGTCAGTCTGTAATGGGTTTGAAAGTAGCATTTGAAATTAACTGAAACACATCTATAGTCTTTTTAATCAACAACAGAATGGTTTTGATTAAAGAGCTAGCTAGATCCTTCATTGATATGACTAATACCAATTGTTTGTCAATAATGCTCATTATAAAAACTGTCAAACAAAAGTTCCGTGCCCTATAAATCAATCCTAATACATAAAATCAAAGATTAAATGATTGTTTAAAATTTGGAGGCATGGAAAATATGGAGGAGATACCAATGAGGCAGTCTTAAGAGATGTTATTGTTACTATTAAATTACTGGGCAGTTGTAAATATATTCTTACTTGAGTAGATTTGTCCACTTGCAGCTGGCCCGCATGGTAGTAATAATCCCTGGACCATTGTCCTTTGTGATATAGTGTGTCTAAGGATGCTGTGCGTCTTATAACACTGGCTCCAAACCTGCCTTTACCTGTAATGATGATAATTAAACACTATTTTTAATTGATAAGCCATACGATTTTAATATATTCACATGTTCTTTATTTCATATGCACCTTTGGCCACCTAAAAATAGTGAGGGTATATCCTAAACTATGAGTAGAAAACTGGCAGTAAACCAATGACAATTAATTATTTATAGCTATAAACTATAATATAGTACCAATTTCCTAGCAAATTAACAACTTGACAGAACGCTACAAGCAGAGAGTATGATGGAGAAAAGGCTGGGTGACAAGATCATGGCAGAAACAATGAGGAAACATACCAAAACATCATGTTGCCATCATCATCGAGATGCTGATGTGGAAGTGGGCATAACATTGAATATGAGGGAAGGAAAGATTAAACAAATTGATAATGTAATTAAATATGTACTGGCTTAACTCATATAAGGTTTAATTCATATGTAAGATACTACATATATAACATAATGCCTGTAATCCTTGAAGAAGTATGCAAAGGAGTGTAGTGCACTTCCACATTTCAGTTATGTTTAAGTCCCACCATGAAGTAGATGTAGAGCATATTGCCTTACATCGAGCACAAATGCAGACTCCGAGCCACTACTAGAATATCTAAGTTAAAAAATCCAATATTACCTGCTGCGGGAATCAAAACCAGAACAATTTATAATTTATATAAATGCTAACAAAATCTTTAATACTACAGATGATAACTTATTAAATCACGAGCCACAAGTATAGAAATCACAGACATCTACTAAAAAGATAAAGAATACCTGATGTTAAAACAGTAGCAGTCAGTATACGGACCAGAACTGCATGAAAATGATGGTGATAATGTGAAAGTTGTTGAAAGTCTTTGCTAAGTAGCAAATGAACAATGTTCAACGCATAGTTTGTAAATTCTATATCGCAACATTAAACAAATTTATAAAGCAAATGTATATTGTATAGTCAGAAGAGATAGACCTTGGTGTACATGCTTGGATCAAACCGGAGACATTTTAAAAGAGGGCTAGGTCAAAAGTTCCTTCAATAGTTGTGCATGTATGACTTTAAAAACTGTAGAGGAGGAAAAAGAAGTCAGCCACAACCATAGTAAGTGGAAATTGTTAATCTCAGTCTACCCCAATGAGAAATAGGTGTAACAATATGTATGTACATAAAAGTAAATTAGCATATCATTAGCGTATTAGATTTCATATTTTCAGTAAAGGCAACAGACATCCTTATCCACTTTGACATTGAACAAAATTTCTCCTTGAAACATCATAAACAATTTGCTATTCAATTATAAGGACAGAGTCAGAAAATTCTGTGTGATAGTATCTCTATGTACAGTTCCTTCGAACCTAAACATAACAATGCAATGAACATGTAGCGATCATAGAGGCTTCACCAAATTTAAAAAACTAACACTGTTCGATCATATATCACAATAAAGTTAGTGTAAACTACATTTATATTTAAAAAGATAGTATAAAAAATAAACTATATAGTTCTGAAATTCAGCCACAAAGAGCCAGAGCCAGATCATTCGATCCAGAGTCACCCAGATATATAAAATATATAGTATTAAATATATAATTCTTATTTAGAGCTACATTGACTGTCTCGTTGGTTGTGTTGGTTGCAAGAGTGATTGCCGATCGAAAGGTCCTGGGTTCAAATCCCGAGTCGGGTACGATTGGATTTTCTAAATTATAATTTCTAGTAGTGCCCGGTGTATGGCAATAGACTCACCACCTATTATATAATGGGACTTAAACATAATTCGTGAAACGTGAGAGTGTACTAGTACGACACTTCTGTGCCTACCTATTCGTAGATTACAGGTGTGATGAAGTTACATAAAGCTACATTAATCATATTTTCTCTTGATATTTAAATTTTTTATACAATAGTCACATAAATAAATGACATTAAATGATTGTAATTTATTATTATCAGAAGTACTTTCATGAACCTTTTAAATTTACTTTTTATGTGTACTAATCAATTGTGGTATCTTAATATATTTAAAAATAATAGAACAATCTTTATTTTTAGGTATGATGATAAAATTTAAAATATAGAATGTTCTCCGAAGGGATAGGTAGAGAAGAGTAGTACAAGCCAATGATCCACCTATTAAATTCTACAACTCATCATGGAATAGTGAGTGGATCTAATGCCATATACCAAGCAGGAATCCAGACTCCGGGTGACTAATAGAAGTTTTAAGTTCAAAAAATCTGATGAAACCTACCCACCCAGGTATAGAACTCAAATTTCTCAATAGCAGTTGCTCTTGTGACCACTCAACTAATGAGACATTAAGTAATACAACAATGAATTATATATTTTCTACTCATGTAACATCACACTTGTAATTCCCGATGAGATAGGCAGAGGAATGTTTCCCCCAACTCCCACATTTCACCAGCTACGTTTAAGACCCACATGAAATAGGGGATGAGCTTATCCAGGCACAAATCCAGACTCCAAACCACTACTAAAAATCCATTATAATGCCCCACCCTGGATTTGAACCTAGGACCTCTCGATCAGCAGTCCAACTTGCAACCACTCGAAAAACGAGGCAGCCATATATATCGAACATTCTAAGAATGATTAATTTTTCATAAGGTGTAATAATACTCTTCGTGTCTAAAATGGAAAGCATCCAATAAGAAAAAAAACATTACAGCATCCACTGGGCACTTAAAACAGGTGTTAACAATGAAGATATCCAATGCAGTTTAAGTATTTCGGTACCCTTGGTTGTAAACCATAATAAGACTTTGTCCTAGAATATGTGTATCTCTCAATCTTTTAGAGTTCAGACTGGTTTCCTATGTGTACTGTATTAACTACAGTGGTGTATAAGTAAATCTTAGTAACATTGTTGTTTTATGAACTATACTGACCTTTATAATTGAGAGCGCCAGGACTACGTTGGCCCGAAAGAGCGTGATCTGGGGATATCCGCCGCCACATATTCGTGGGAGATAGCGTAGGACTGTTGCCGGCGTTCTTCTTCAGCCCGCCGCCCTTCATCACCGACGACACGGGCAGAGTGGCCCGCATCGGTCCTTGTTTGCCCACTGGACAGTCCGACTGTTTTCGTACACGTCCCGACATGTTTCCTATCTACTTCTGCTGCGTCACAAACACCAAAAACTTACTTAATCACCAATTCGAACATTCAAAACTAACCCAAACCTTACTGTCCCACAAATTCATCAAAATAGACGACGCCGCACGGCTTCTTTGTAGAGGGAATTTGTTAGGACCCGATAAATATAATGGGTATTACGTCGGGGTACTTGTGTTTTTGCAAAGTATGGTAACTTGTGAGTCCGTAAAACGATCGAAAAACATAAACCGATTAGATCTGACCGTCATCTAGCACTTATTAGATCAAACAGTATTCTATACGAGTCACATTTTTTTCTGTACTACAATGGATGAATGAATAAAACTGACAGATGACATCGGACATCGCGCCATTCTTTGTCTATCTCCAAATGAACATTTTACAACTTTTCACTTATTTATGTAACTAACGAAGTTGAATTAACAAATTTAGTATGAATTAATTAATGAAATGAAACAATTTATAGATATTCGTTGGCATTGCAATTAACAGCTGATTACTCCGCCATGACAGGCATAGGCTATCTCTGGTTGATTGTTGCCATGTACAACACAAGTACCAAAAATAAGCATTGGTTTTTAAAAAGCAAATGACAAAGGTATTTGACAAACGTCGGGGTGCTGTTTCTAAAAGTAACGGAACGGAAATTATTTTAACATATAATTTAATATGTAACATTTCTTTTAAAATAAATGCGTTTACTAATTTATCAACATTTTATTTTCGTTATTAATAGTATATGTATCGTTACGTTTCCGACGAGACACAGGTTGCCACCGCCTGATAAAGTGTAATCACAACCAAATTATTAGGTTAATTACTCGTAAAGACTACCACATATTTATACGAGACGAGACAATGTTCTTGCCTGAATTCTCGGTTCGAATAAACGCAAATAAATGTAAACTTAGTCCAGTAACAGTGTGAGACAGTCACTAAATCTAGAACCTTATTCTACTTGGCAGAGTACCCACCCACTCCCATGTAACCACCATTGACTTACTAGCCCATTCGGCACGTACAAAATGAGATGGATGCATTCAAAGTAAGGAGTCCATCCCGCAGCCTAGCAGGCCTTGCTATAAACATACAAAAAAGTTAGCATTGGCCAATTATATCACGTTGCGGAAGAACTCTCTGAAGCAGGGCATATGTCTCGATAGTGTCTACATGGCCACTTCCGGACGTTAGAGACAAATAGAAACTAAGCGCGTTTTTAACATCATGGTGAGTCAGTCAAACAGTTCCAATTCAACAAAGCTTAGACTTTAAAATGTAGTCTATACTAAACATAACAATGTATAAAAACTGATAGTTTTTGGATACACTGTGCAAACAGGTGTCACTAAAAAAAAGAAATAAAACAAAATATATTTCCTTAATTTATTTCTATTAAAAACATGTTAATTCTTTTTAACATTAATGTCTGGAAAGTGCTTTTTGAGAACTTACTCCATTAAGCATTATATCAGTATTGTATACTTCGTTTTGTTTGTATATCATCCAGAAGTATTCTTAGTTCTTCATCTTCAAATCTGCCTTCTAGGGAGGGAATCAATGCTTTTGCTTCTTCTGGAGTCTCTGGACAAAGGTTTGCTAAGCTTGCTACTTCGAATTTGTGCAATTTTTTGGATTGCAGTAAACTGAAAATGATTAAATAGTTAAACATAACATAACATCACAACTGTATTTCCCCGAGAGAGGAGGCAGAGGAGTATAATACACTCATTTTTCACCAGTTGTTTTCCATCCCATGGAGTAGGAGTGAGTCTATTACCATACATTAGAACAAATCCAGTCTCCGAGCTACCACTGGGAATTTCAAGTTAGAAATACCCAGTAATACTAAGCCAGAGATACATAACTTTGTTAACATTCACATTTTGTTAGAATTTTCATGATATCATTGTTAAGTTGATGGTGCTGGTTATAGGTGTGATTGCTGATCGAGACATCCTGGGTTCAAGTCCCAAGTCAGATACTATTTGATGTTTCTAACTTGGATTTTGAAATAGAAATATCTAGTGGTGGCTCGGAGTCCAGATTTGTACCTGGTGTATGGCAATAAACTCATCACCTATTCCATAATGGGACATAAACCTATCTGGTGAAATGTGGGAGTGTACTACCAAATATTTCTATTTTTACAGACCTGACGTGCTTCTTCTATATTCATCACTCTCTTCAGTCACCCACGCGGCTTATGTATTTTATATTTCATCCAGGTATAGAAAATCAATATTCAATTTATCACGGCAGTAAGTATGTTTATATCAATTACTTGTACTGCGTATTACTTATCCTCGTACAAAGATATTTTCTAAGAAACATCGTGTGTAAGTTGCTACGCCGAAATCTTTATCAGACGTTTCTTATTATCCATAATATTAATATTGACTTACAAGTAGAAAATGTATACCTTATACAATTCATATTATCGGCAAAATTTTAATGAGTTAAATAGAATAGATGTACGAACAAATTATTGTCCATACACTTTGAAAGGATTATCATTTATTAATATTAACGTAGCATATTTATTTTTAATTTTATCTTATGAATGATGTCTGGTTGGTCGAGTGGTTGCAAGGATAAGTGCTGATTAAGAGGTCGTGTCTTCGTTCCCCGGATAGGGCAATGTATTATTTGGTTTTCGTAACTTGAAATTCCCATTCGGAATCTCGATTTGTCTGCAAACCTACAAACGTTTTAGTGCTCCATAATGCTGTCTAAGGCGAGTGAAGTCGGCTAACCCACACTTAGCAAGCTTGACACGGCTTAACCATTCTCATTCCGAGAGGAGACTCGTGTCTAACAGTGGAACTACTAAAGGGTTGATAATGATGATGATAATGATGATGATAATGATGATGATAATGATGATGATAATGATGATGATAATGATGATTATAATGATGATGATAATGGTGATGATAATGATAATGATGATGACAATGATGATGATAATGATAATGGTGATGATATTGATGATGATAATGACATGGCCAGACGCGAACAGCAGTGAATTAATAAAACAATTATTCATAATGAATTTTATATGGAGTACTGTTTTGCTGTGTCGAACAGTGATAATTTACTTAACGCGGACGGACCACCTAGCTTGAATTCAATTATTAATGTAATGGAATATAAACAGAGCGTTGAACCCGTGTCGGGGTTCACGGGTTACAGATTAATTATAATTTTAGCCGTTGCTGCCGCTCTTTTTCCTCATTAAGATATTTGCCATCGCCATCATCATCAGGTATCTCTCTCCACTGCTGGACGTAGGCCTCCCCTGTGGGGGTTTTGCCCATAATCTCCACGCTGGGCATGCGGGTAGGATTCTTGGATAATATATTTATATATATTAACTTTTCAAATCCTGACCACCAAGGAGTGTAACACCCTGCCGGCGTCTATGTTTCCCGACGTTTGTAATCTAAGATTTTTAAATGGAAGGGTGAATAGCTTTCTTTGAGTATGTGTCTAGGCTTTTGCTGGGCATGCGTGCACCATTTTAAGGCGCAACTGTGCTTTCGATCAGACGGAATCGTGGCCAAACGGTAGCCTATCATAGGTATATGAAAAAAATATCTCGGGTAATAACAAAAACACTACTGTTCTTCGAATAAGAGTTATGTTATTATTTTACGAATTTACTTCGATCGAATATATCGCTTACTTATTTCGAGGAACAATAATGTTTCCTTTACTCCTTATCTCCTATTTTGTGTACTCTCCATTGAAGAGTTATCAATGTTAAAATATTTTGCCTTAATATTTGGTTAAGGAATATTGGAAACATCTTAAAACTTTTAATTTACGTTACTTTGAATAAAGTTTTGTTACGTTTATTGTTTGTGAAGTTTCAGAATTAAAATCTAGACCCTTATTTCAAACAAGCCCTATTTGGAAACATGCCAGCGTGTTGTCAATAAATACCCGGTTTATTTTTTGGTTCTATGTTACAATAGTATAATAAGACTTTCTTCCAAATATTACAGCCGTTTTTCTCATATTTATATTATTATTACATCATCGGGCCAGCTCCTTCACGGGGTAGGCAGAGAGCATCGAGTGCCAAATATCTGTATCCTGCCTGCAATTGTCATCTGTAAGAGTCTTGTTGTGCTTCTTCCACATTCATGGCACTCATTTTTATTATTCAGCTATTTAAATTCAATCTCAAAAGGACAACTATGCATATAAAATCGAATCTTCTGGAAAAATATCGTTCGACGATTAAACGTTATAAATGCCATGTAATTTTAACTGTAATAATATAATTTCACCGCTGCATGGTGCTCATTTCTTCCCATAATTCTTCAGTAAAATGCAATAAATCAAGTCATTACGTCCATAGTAGAGTTAAATTCCGCAGTTTTTTCATCTTAGACGGCTCCGGCATTCACGTCTCGCCGGGAATTGATTCATAAATCAATTATTCCATGGCCTCGTTCATTAATGGAATAATTGCAATTAGAGAAGATTTAGCTTTCCAAATTTAATGAAGGCCTGAGTAATGAACTTTCTATAGTCCTTGTGCAGACCCTGAAATTTATGTAGTAACTATGATTCTTTGGCTGTGCAGTATATCCAGTAATATTTTCGTGATTGAAATCTTCAGATCTTTTAATATTAATATTATTTAATGAGCATAGGCATGGGGCAAGCTGTATAAATTGAGGAACCCTCATCGTTATTGTCTTCAACCCTTTTATCGTTCCACTGCTAAACAAAGGTAGGCAGAGGAGTGTAGTACACTCCTAGATGTAACCAGTTACGTTTACATCCCACCATGAAATAGGTGGTGAGCATATTACCGTACACCGGGCATAAATTCAGACTCCGAGCCAATACTAGAAATTACAACTAGAAAATCTATGTTTAAAAATTCAATAGTACCCGACCTGGAAATCGAACACACGACCTCTCGATCAGCAGTCCCATTTGTAACCACTCGACCAATGAGGTAAATTAACTTTTATTTTCGAACAAACTTTTATAATAACAATGTTCATTGTGTACATTTAACTCTTAATAAAAACAGTAATTTCCAGTTCATTGAAAATCACAGCTACCGTATTCCAGTGTGAATTACAATGTCACGGGTATAACGTGCATCTCACTCCTTTTCAAAACGTACTATGTACACTGACTACTGAAGTATACATTGTCAGACATTATCCCTAAATTTTTTACTAACCCCTTTTCATCGGCCACAATAATAGCTTGCTCCGCTCGTCCAGGCATTGTACAGATGGAGCACCGTACCCACTGTAATATTCCGACATGTTTGTTTTTTAAATGGTCGGTCGGTTTCTGAATAATTCACCTGTTGTTTTACGTCTGCCTTCCTCCGACCTACATAGGGAAAGAAGCCTAGCCTGTTCGCCGTCGCTTGTTGTGTTATTTCACCAAACCAACCCGCTTAACTTGATATCTGAGAGTAGATCTAAAACCAGGTGGAATACTAGCAACATGCCAGTAAATATTTCTTAAGATATTATGTTTTGATTTTTCCAATATGCCGATGTGAAATTGGCATAGAATTAACATTGCCAATTGATTTAATAGCCGCAATTTTACCTTATACTTTAAAACCTGATGACCTATCTAAATTTGAGTCGAATTTCTGACAACCACCATTAACTACCGTTAAAGGGCTACCTTAATGAAACGTTACGTCTTCAACTTTAACATAATGGCAACATATCTCCATTCTCCAAAATAAAACAATTTCAGGTGTTAAGCGTCGCTTAGTTCGAATG
>DWEH01000208.1:0-13251 GCA_018245815.1 Apyrrothrix aesculapus | reverse complement strand
CTTGTTAGTTCTTCTCAGTTGTGGGCGCGGTACGAACTAACGTAAACTTAACTATAATGACGTTTATAAGTGATTGTGAATCCTATATAAATAAATGATTTTGACTTAGACTTTATTTCTGCCAACATCTTCAGTCAATTCGGATACAAAAATAAGTTAAAGTATCACGAGATATTTTGCTTATTATATTTCGTTGTCTATAACACGGAAGATAAATTATAGGAAATAAAAAAAAGAATCTACGCATCTAAAGTGATCAACAGGAAAAAATATGTATGTTAATAAAATTTAATTTGATGTAAGATTTATCAAAGGCTTTTAATAGTTCTCAGAAATATTTTAAAATCGATATGTACGTACCAAGACACGTTTAGTTGTTTTTTATAACGTACGCAACGTAAGATCACGCCTGTAACATTCGTACACATAGAGGTAGGCAGAGAAGTGTAGTACACTTCCACGTTTCACCAGTTACGTTTATGTCCCAATATGAGGCACTATTAGAAATTGCTACTAGAAAATCTAAGTTAGAAAGATCCAATATTACCCGACGCGGGATTTGAACCCAGGACGTCTCGATTGGCAGTCGAGCTTGCAACCACTCGACGAACCATATTGTTTTTCTTTTTTGGTTGTTTTTTATAGTTTAAAGGCACATCTTTTTTAATCGAAACATACTTAATTACGTAATTTTCGAATTTTAATAGTTTCTAAGAAATATTATTTTGGTATCGACAATTACTTAATTACATATAGTTTTTTAAATAGTTTCAAGGAATAATATTTTGGAATCGATAACTAATTAATTAGGTATAATTGTTTTAGTAATTCAAAAAAATATTATTTTGAAATCACAACGAGGGGAAGTACATTTTTTTTGTTAATAATTGGTGTGTTTTCGTCAAGTGAAGCGTCGTATAATTATCATCATTAAAAACAAAGTAATAAATTTAGCGATAAAACATACAATTGAGGTTATTTGCTATGGCTTGAACATGTAAAGACGCTAGAGTTAAGAAACATATTTACAAGGCGAGTACGAATTGTAGAGTAGGAAGAGCTAGATCCAGGACTATGCACTTCGTACAAACGGGAGATATCCAAAAATAACGCAAGTTCAAAAATACCTTAAATAGGTGACCATGTATTACAACTTTGATGAATTCAGTTGAGACGAAAGAAATTTATCAGGTCAATAGCCAGTGGAAATCCTTAAAATCTACCTTCCTGTATGGGTAAGGGGCCTGACTATGTGTATCTCATGAAGTAGGTGCCAATTGAATCATGTGTTGTTTAATGTTAATTCTTAATGTTTCCTCGTTGTGAATGGAACCAATGTACTTTTTTTTATATATTTTTCGATAAAACTTGGCATTTCACTTCAAAATTCACTTTGAGAGATCGCCCGACAAACGCTGACAAGGGTCAGGGAAATGGTCCGATAATATGAGTTATATACGAAACCTTTCATATACTTTAGGAAAATACTTGAGTGAATTTCCGCCCCAATATTTCATTATTAAGAAACGTCACAGTACTGCCCGCAAAGTATAACTGAATATCACTTGTTATAAAAGCGCAGGAAAACATGGTGGAGAAACCTTAAAGTTCTTCATAATTTTCTCAAGTATAAACCCTGTTAGCCCCCATGCGGTCCACGTAGCAGTCATGACCTTCTTTACGGAATTTATTATGGAAGTTAACACAAAATTGTGTGAGGTATACATATACAGTTAAGTTGAAAGCAAAACGGCGTTTTATAATAGCTATTAAGAAACTAAATTCGAAAAGCCAGAACTGAGAACTCAGATGTCGCTAAATCTTCAAGCATTATAAAAATAAAACTCATTTTGGATTCAAGAAGCAAGTCTTAACATTACGTCCCAACGTATAACTTGAAATTCTGGTTGCTTTCAGTACGAAGAAGTAAAAATTATCGAAATACATTTTAGTTAACTCATCTTTTGATTGGTTCATTGATCTTCGTAAAATTGTTATTGGAAAATAACCGTTTTACAGAACAACTTTAATAAATGGCAAGTTGTATTATAGTATTAATTTTGTTTTTTCTTAAATAATTGAACATTGTATTTATTTTATTCTGTTTGCTCTGAAAATGTTCTAAAGTGACTCTGTGTTATTCATCTATATTTCAAATAGGAACAAATACTTAGTCATTTCGAAAACTGCTGTCGTTGTTCGCTTAAATAAATTTATCGCCATAAATAGCTCTGACTATTAATTGAATGATGAATTGTTTTTATTTGCTCGTTCCGAAAATTTTCTTAAGCGACACTGGGTTGATCACCCATATTTGAAATAGGAACAAATACTTAGTCTTTTGTAATATTACTGTCGATGTTCGCTTAAAAAACTATTATAATTGCTTACGGTTAAATCTAACTTCCCATCATATCGCGTTATGTTCAGTCTAAATATAATTCTAAAATTCAGATCCATAGCCGCTTGTTTCAGTGGCATTTCATTTTTATGTTTTCTGTTTAGTTTGTCAAACAAGTAGACGGGCCACCAAAGTGGTCACGGTCGCCTATGAACACTTGAAACACCTAAGGAGTGGCCAATACTTTATGTTACGTAAATTAGGCTGGTACTTTATTTATTTATTATTTATTTATTAGACTAAATAACTTTTTATTTCTATTGGCATATATTTGCTGCCTCGTTGGTCGTGTTGGTTGCAAGCGCGACTGCAGATCGAGAGGACCTGGATTCAAATCCCAGGCCGAGTATTATTGGATTTTTCTAAAATTAGAATTTCTAGTAGTGGGTCGGAGTCTGGATTAGTGCCCGGTGTATGGAAATAGACTCACCACCTATTCCATATTAGGACGTAAAAACGTAACTGGTGAAACGTGTGAGTGTACTCTGCCTACTTCTTCGGGGATTACAGGCGTGATGTTACGTTCTATTGGCATAATTTCATGGCTTTTATAAAATTTTAATATAAGTCCTATTTCTTTACTACATACATAATTATAAGGACCCTTGTATCTCACTGGTATAACCTCTCTGTGTGTCTGTAAGAAACAGACCACGTTGCTCCGATGCTAATAGATCAATGGATAAATCCATCCATTTTGATTTTAAGTATTCATCGAGTGCGGTTCTCTTGCTATAATGTTTGATAATATTACCTAACGCTAACAACAAGAGGTTAACTTGCATTCTAAGGCACAGAGGCGATTATGAAAATATGCCATCAGTGGTCATCCGCTTTAAAAGTAACATGAGGCCCACGTCAGCTAATTTGGGTTGTATTTCATGACATGCCACCACTCTCAAGCTGCGAGCATTCGAGTTCATCACTACGTACGCTTTTCGGCACAAAACCGGTTTTTGTCAAATGACGTGTAGTCGCAATATCTGAAATCTACGTTTCAATATAATACTGATCATGTCAAGTAAGATATGTCGCCCTGTGTTGTGTGTAAGGAATGTTTGTTATTCCTTTTCTGTATCAAGTAATGTTAATTACAAGAGATTAATTCACTTATTCAAGAGCTTACGTCTTTTCTATTATTATTCCTATGAGTTCTCTTTGTTGTTATCTTTCAAGGTTGGAAAAATACTATATAAATATAGCACACGTAGGGTAAATATAGCATATATGTTTGTACGATACAAATAAATATTTACTTATGATAAACTGGTGGATTGCAATTTATTTAAAGATAATAATTTTCTAAAGCCTAGATTGCAATTAACTCCTTTAAATTTAGCATAATATATTGACTAACAGTTCAATTAACAAAGCAGGCATATTCCTTTTAGGAAATTAATATGTAATACTTAGTTTTATTACGGAAAAACTTATGTAAAACTAAAGTATGCGTTTAAATATATAGACGGGCACAACAAGTTTTTAATCCGGTTTTGCAAAATCTCAAAATCATTGTAAGAAAATATACCTTCAAATGTGTTCAGTTCTTACCTGGCACAGAGACCCGCAGTCCCTTTGGGTAGATGGCTTCAATTTTCGCTGGGGGGACCATGTACTGGGCGAGGGCTTGCTGGATGACGACGAGGGTCGTCAGAAGACACAGGATTTTGCTCGTCATGACGACCGCTCGCTGTTAACGCTGTTCGAGACTGAGAACGCAAATGACCACAGCTCAGACACACGAAGTAAATAAATATTGTCATATATCGCACAGAGGGGCCACGATAAAAAGTTGGCTCGCTTTTCCCGTTATGATTTTGTTTGTATTCCTGTAGCTATAAATTAATATTAGAAACACCTATATAATATGAATTATTCTAATACAGTTATTAACTTTATTTCTCACGAAATACACGAATGTTTTAAGTCCCGCAGGTTTTAAGTCACAGAAAAACAATAATTAAGTACTTACAGTACATTAAATTGCATTTATCTTAACTAAATAGAACTTTGACAGTCAAAAGACGTTATTTTGTCCTTAGTCTTACAAAATTAATGATTGTTTTAATAAGACTCATAACATTTTTTTTCATTTTATAGACTGGTGTCTGAATTGCTTAAATTAAGAATTAAATCATGTTATTATATATCTTGACTATCATTAATTGCAGTTCTACGAAGTCTTGCCGTTTAGGAATTCACTATTTTATAGTAATGTGCTTTTTTATATAGTAATATTGGAAAATTTTACGATATTATTTATACGAATTTGTAATCATACCCGGAAATTGTTCTTAAAGCGGTTGCTATAAACATTAGAGTTTTCTTAAAAAATCTACTATTTTTTTGTGCTGACGGTGCATATAATGTTAGATATGAATTATTTAATTTAAACATAATATTGAACATCTAATTTGAACAACAATAATATAATAATATCTTAACATATCTCCACACATGGCCATCTGATCCCAAAGTAAGCATCAAGAGAGCTTGTGTTATGGTAACCAGACGGCTGATAAATAACATACATATATACTCATACAGGTAAATATACATACATATAATTACATAGATATTTATTTTATTATTATTTTGTACAACTTTGTTGAATGCATTCGTAACTATAAATGCGATTTCGGTTTTAACTCTATAATTGTAAGAATAACTGTTGTAAGGCAAGTGTAAAAAAAAGTATAAAATTGGTGCAAAATACTCAATATAAACAAACATATAACATCGTACCGTTTCTTGCTGTTTGTGTGTTCTACTTTATAGTCAAAGTGCTAACAAGCCGTGTCTAATAGATGCTGTAGTCTACAGTTCGTCTCGCAGTAATTGGCCCAGGTTTTACCGGTTAGTGATGTCACGCATTATCGCCCATAAAGATTCTCAGTTGAATTTATTCATCGCAAACGACCATAAGAATTTTGTATTAATATCTACTTGTAAATATTTGGACATTCACGTTAACATTAATTTACAAAAAACCGTACCTTCAAATATACGTAAAAAAACAACATCAGGCTTGTAATCCCCGAAGAGGTAGGCAGAGGAATGTAGTACAATCCCACATATCCCAAATATGAAGTTATAGTAAGAAGTATTAATAATACCGTGTTGGGATTATGTTTATGTAACGTAACATCGCGTCTGAAATCCCTGAAGAGGTAGGCAGAGTATTGGAGTACACTCCCACCAGTTACGTTAACGGTGCCACCGCCGGCGTAAACTGAAATGATGAAAGAATGCATGATTTTCTACCTGTTTTCCTTATACCCTAGTGTTTATCATGAGGTTGTATTTTACAAAGTTTATGAAATTTGCCTTTAATACAATCAATCTGCCTGTCAGTTTTTTTGTAGTTTAAAATTAATAACAGATTTTGGTATTAGGAAAAAATTAAATTTTTTTATTTAAAGATTTTTAATCGTTGTCCTGTTACTGCCAGCAGTTTGTGTACATTATGGGTAGGCCAAGATATAAGTAGTCCTAATGAAAGGATTTCGAGGGTTTTGGTGAAGTCATTAAATTCTGAATTGGAATGGATTTAACTACGGGTACATGACATTTAATTTGCATAGTCTTAGTGTGATCGTGTTTCGATTACAGCATGTTATGATTTTGATCCAATTCATATATAACATGACGCCAGTAATCCTCGAAGAAGTAGGCAGAGGAGTTTAGCACACTCCCATGTTTCACCAGGTATGTTCTACAGCCCATCATGGAATAGCAGGTGACCCTATTGCCATACATCGGGCCCAAATCTAGACTACGAGCCACTACTAGAAATCTAAGTTAGAAAAATCCAATAGTAACTGGCTCGGAACTCGAACCCTCCTCTCGATCAGCAGTTGCGCTAGCAACCGACCAACGGGGCAGTCAAAAAAAGTTTATATAAAAATAATTTTTTTTTTACATGTATTAAGTTACTGTCCCGTTGGTCGTGTTGGTTTCAAGCGCGACTGTCGATCGAGAGGTCCCGGGTTCAAATCCCGGGTCGAATACTATTGGATTTTTCTAATAATTAGAATTTCTATTAGTCGCTCAGTCTGGATTAGCGTCCGGTGTATGGCAATAGTCTCACCACCTATTTCATATTGTGACGTAAACGTAACTGGTGAAACGTGGTAGTGTACTACACTCCTCTGCCTACCCCTTCGGGAATTACAGGCGTGAAGTTACGTTTTTTATGTATTAAGTTGTCATAGTGGCCTACAGGCATTTGCAGCAGTAATATCACACGGATACTAAATTATAATAATGGCATACAGATATTTGCAAATTTAAGACACCGGTGATGTATTGCCGGCCTGGGAGTAGTCTTGCAACGCCACTCTTGAAGAAGGAAGTGGCAGGACCATTTTCAAGGTGTGATTACGGTGGTTCGAACCAACTGTCTCTGTTGCTGATCAGAAGCGTTGCGTTGTTGTGCATGTTGAAAATGCTAATAGACACATTCAGCAATACGTGATAGTGACGAACTTCTGAACCTTGAGTGGGTCAAAAACCGGTCAAGTTGTCATGAAAGAGATTATACGTGAGATAAGCCGGTATGTTTTTAATACGCTTTTATTAACTTCGGTCGTGTTTGTATCTAATGGAAATTTTGCACGCGGTTTTGACCGACTTTGAAATGTGGGATTAATTTGAAATTTTGTATACTTATCAAGGACCGATGACAATGCAATAATATGAAATAAAAAAAATTCACTTAAAAAATAAATAACAGTTAAAAAAAAACAACAAAATACGCTTTTGTGACAAAATGAACTAAAAAGTAAAAAAAAATTGTTTTTACATTTGCATTAAGAATAATGTAAATAAGAAAAAAATGTATTGCAATGTAAAAAAAGCGTGGGGTGCATAGTGTCAATAGATCGTTTTAAAAACACTCCACGCTTTTTTTACATTACAATAATTTATTTTCTTATTGACATTATTCTTAATGCAAATTATAAAAAAAAGCACTGTTTAGTTCATTTTGTCACAAGAGCGTATTTTTTAGTTTTTTTAAACGATTATTTGTTAATTTAGATAGTAACGATTATGTCATTATTCATAAATGAAACTTTGAAAATCAAATCAAAAATAGATCTGCTTCGTATTACTGCGAAATGGAAGGGATAAGTACTATTAATATTATAGAGTAGTTAGGTAGTAGGCCGAGCGGAAAGTATTACACTTCGTTTACAAGGTTTGTTATCATCATCATCATCAGCCTGTCTAGGTCCACTGTTGGGCATAGGCCTCCTCTAAGGGGTTTCTGTTCATAATCCCCAACGGTGGGCATGCGGGTTGGAGTTTGCAGAGCACAGCTTCTCGCAATCCTCTACTCTGCTGCCTGTAGGCGTGTCACGTCAAACGTCAAAATTATGAGTATGTAAGAAAACAATTAATTCCCGTTATTTATTATTACAATTAATGCTAAATTGGTTTTTAAGGAAAATAACATGTATTCTTCTGCTTACTCGAAGTTAATTTGTATGAGTAATTAATGTAAGTTTTGTTGCACTAGCAGAAAAACAACATTGCAAACTTATGATTCAGAGTTATTGTTACTTCAATTCTCTCAGGTTCAAAGATTGAAAGAGTAAATTCGAACGGTTTGTTCGTTAGTTCGTTTGGTCGGACTGCCTCGTTGCTGAGTGGTTCCAATAGCGACTGCTGATCGAGAGTTCCTGGGTTCAAATCCCAGGTCGGGTACTATTGGATTTTTCTAACTTAGATTTTCTAGTAGAAATTTCTAGTAGTGAGTCGGAGTCTGGATTTGTGCCCGGTGTGTGGCAATAGGCTTACCCCCTATGCCATAGTGGGACTTAAACGTAACTGGTGAAACGTGGCAGTGTACTACACTTCTTTGTATTACTCTTCGGGGTTTAGAGTTGTGATGTTACGTTTTTTTTTTTAATTATATCTTCTTGCTACTGTTTATCTGATTAATAGATGATACCGTCATATTTAGGAACACTACCAGTCTTGGTAGTAAAAAACAGATCACAAAGACATAGGAAAATAATTTTATTTACAGCAGTTACGTTGTTTTATTACAAATCATTACTTTTTTAGCCATTTGGACAATTTTCCTTTCCTTACATTGTATATTGTAAGGTGTATTGCAATAGGCTTACTTGGTGCAACGTAAACGTAACTGGTGAAACGTAGGAGTGTACTACACTCCTCTGCCTACCTCTTCGAGCATTACAGGCATGTACAAAATATGAAAAACTATCTTTTATCGTCGTCGTAGTTCGTGCCCAAAACCTAAAATAATCGTCTCATGTCAAAGAATTGTTTGATGAAAGAATATTATAAGCTATCTCTTTTCTCGAGGCTCCGACCTAGGTGTACTTGAACTTTCATTAAAATTGGATCTGTATTTCAGTCATGAAAATATTTTACACAGTATCGCCTTTATACATTATTTTGATAAGAAATACGAAAAGACAAAGTACTCAGTCTGGTTGGCAAGTTATCCAATGGTTAGTGAATCTGCTTGGCTAGTGAGCTAGTGAATGACTAGTGAGTGCTGAGCCGGGGGTTGTGGGTTCAATTCCCATCTAGAATAAATATTTCTGCGATAAGCAGAAGTGTTTATTCTGTGTCTGGGTGTAAAAATATACATATATAAGTATGCAGAAATGTATATATATATTTATACATATGTGTGTGTATGTTTGTAAGCTGTCTGACTGTCTGGCTGTTTGGTCAAACCAGACAAAACCTACTGTGTGATCAGGTGAAGATGTATTTATTATTGTTAATAAAGATATATTTATATTATTAAGACATATTTACTTAATAAAATATTATTCATGTATTAATTCTGGATTAACTTTATACCGTAATTAAGTATTTCACGCACGTCCATGATTCACTAATATTTCATAACGTCAATAGGCTCACATTGTGTTCGATGCTCACACAACATGTTTTTTCCTTAACAAATGTATTCCAATTCTCAGATCTCAATATCCCTAGGATGTATGTAGTATTCTGAGTATCAAAATAAATATTACCACTCAAAATCAAGTTGCAATGTAATCAATCACAAAATCCATAGAAATGTATGATCGTCAACGATTTCACTGGTACACGACCGGTAGCCTCTGAGAATAAAATGGGTTAAGGTTATAACCTGAAACGCTGTGGAAGTGCGGATTGTCGTACTTCACACGCTTTAAAAACATTATGGAGAGCGTTTGAGGTGTGTAGTTTTCTTCATGAGGTTTTCCGTCGCCGTTACAGCAAACGGCAAATGATATTTAATATTTTGAAACTCAGATAATATTGTGGAAAAAGCGGGAGAGATTGGGGGATTCTAAATCATTACAGAAACTTACCTATATGTAGGTACGTTTCTTGTAATATTGTATTGTACTTAATACTTGTATTATTTTGTTTAATACGATCACACCTTGGAAGTGATGCCGATCGGAGAAGGCCTACGTTCGGTAGTGGACCTCCATAGACTGATGGATGTATGGATATGAATTACATATCTTGTCACAACTATGAAATAGGAATCGAACCCACAATGTTTGTGGCTTAAGAGTCAATGTCATTAACCACTTAACTGAACAGCAAATCTTTTGGATTCGAATTTCCAAATCTGAATATGTTAATAGAGTTCTCTGTCCCGGGAATTCCCCATTACTTCAAATTTTCGGTCTGCATAATTTGGTTATGTTTAAGGCATGAAGCGTTCAACGTTAGATTTCAGAGTTTGGAGGTAATAATAAATATCTTGTGACATCTCCACACACGGTCTTCTGAATCCAAAGTTAGGAAGTAAGCTTGTGGTATGATAACCAGACGATAAAACGAAACAACCACTGGACCAACGGTCCAATCAGAAATTATTTAATAATTTTGTATAAGGTGACAGATAGAAAAAGTACTTCGACTGGCGCGTTGACATTGATACAACAATTAGTGAATCTGATTGCTGAGTCAGATGATTGATGATGATGAGCCAGCCTGATTTCCACCTAGGGTTAATATTTATGTGATGAGCACAAGTAAGCAACCACATAATGCTTAATACATGAATAATAGATAGTTAGGAGACAAATTTAGTTTGGGCTCCGGAATGTTCTAGTATAATTATATCTGTGCATGGCCCTTGAGGGGTGGCAAACTGGAAGTGATCCGTAAAGTTAAGCAAGTCTGTGCGCGGTGGGACCTTGGGCACACTACCCGCAGTGGCAAAATAACCCGTGTGGCATTGTTCGGTGAGTATTGTAAGAGAAGCACTTCATTAACGCACCACTCGTCTGAACTGCTTGTCGAGACGGGAACACTGAAAATTACTGGCCGTGGTTCGCCGCGATGAGGCTGAGTGTGGGCCCTTTCGTTAAATTGTACTGCAGCAATGTGCTGATTTTAACGCCATTTTTAATATTTATGCCACATCATTTTTTTTTAATTATGATGTAGCATTTTTTTTGACAAACAGATGTTTCTTTCTTTCTTTCATTTCTTTGATTGTTAATTTGCTATACAGTAAATTGCATCGTTTTCTAACATAACATCGCGTCTTTCCCCGAAGGGTTAGGCAGAAGGTTGTAGTAGGTACTCCGCTTTTTCACCAATTACGGTATACGTCCTGTCTAATATTAGGTGATCGCATAGCCTTACACCGAATTCAAATCCAGACTTTATTCCTTGAGTACAATATTTATTAAACATCGTAAAAGATTTCAGATATCTTATGATTCTCCATAATGTACCGTGTGAAATCTCCCAACTCGCGTGAGGTCAATGTAGCCAGGACAGTGGCCAAGAAAATCCAATTCTCATTCTGATAGGAAGGAAACCCGCGTACACAAGTTATAAAAGGGTTAACGACGTTGACAATAATTCTATACAAAACAATTTTCATTTCAGAACGACTATAATAATATCGTGGGACATCTCCCTCCACACACGGCCATCTGATTCCAAAGTAAGCATCAGGAGAGCTTGTGCTATGGTAACCGGACGGCTGATAAACTACATACATATATACATATAGATATATACTTTTATATATATATTTTTTTAAACACCCAGACAGAAAAATACCTACATGTATTCGTTACACAACTATTTATTCTGGGTGGGAGTGGAATCCACGACCCCCGGCGCAACAGTCAGGTTCACTAACCATTGTACCAACGGGCCAGTCGTGATATAGTTAGAGTACATGCACATAATGTAAGGGTACGTAGTGCTAAGAATCGATGTCATACTATACGTCATACTATACCACATCAATCGTTTTCGCGTCCTCTTGCCCTAATTAGCGATCATGCTGTAATTAGTTATGAAGAGGTGGGATGGATGCTACGAAATAAAACGGATCTTATTTTGTTTATATATGTATTACTGACGTTACGCCTCGTCTGTAATCCCCGAAGAGGTAGGCAAAGGACTGTGGTACACTCCCACGTTTCACCAGTGACGTATATGTCCCATTATGGAATTTTAATAAAAATACTATCGCGTCGCTCCTACGAGTTACTATTCACTTTTATTACACGTATCCACGATTTTCACGACAACATTTCCAAGCATATCAAAAGTTCCTTAATATACTTTTTCCCAAACTTCAACACCGAGGGGGATGTGTCAACAAATCTCACCCCTTATTTCGGAGGTGCTGATGGCTGATAGCGAGTATAGAACTCGAAAATTGTCTTATGTCTTACAAGAAAACACGTAGTTAAAAAACATTGATATAATAATCATTCTCATTATCATGATAGGACACTATTCTAATATTGAGGCATTTTCTTTTACTATATTTTAATGACATTAATATCTTTTGACAACTCATATACGGCTATGATATCAAACTAGGCAGTGTATGTTATGGTGACCAAAAAAAACGTAATTTCACGCCTGTAATCTCTGAAGAGGTAGGCAGAGGAGTAGTACAGCCCCACGTTTCACCAGTTACGTTTACGTTCCACTATGGAATACGAGGTGAGCCTATTGCCATACACCGGGCACAAATCCGGACTCAGAGCTGCTACTAGAAAATCTAAGTTAGAAAAATCCCACAATACCCGATCCAAGATTTGAACCCAGGATATCTCGATCAGAAATCGGGCATGCAACCACTCTACCAATGAGGCAAGTGCTAACCAAATAGCTGATAAACATACACACATCCGTGCCAATCTATATAAATAAAATGGTAGAGATCTGCCGTTGAGCGCGCGTCACAGAAATCGACTGGATAGATTTCAATTAAGTCTTCTAAGTTTTATTTGTAAGACACTTGACCCTTATCTAAAAATATTATTGCGATATCTTAATTTGACATTATTAAAGTTTTAAGTTTAATAATATCAGTTTTATTAAGTTTTAAGATAACTGGTGTAACGTGGGAGTGTACTACACTCCTCTGCCTACCTCTTCGGGGATTACAGGCGTGATGTTACGTAAAGTTTTAAGAAAAAACGATTTTTATAAGCATTACGTGTTCAGTGACGGTCAGCTATACGAGTACGTCGCGTTACTAACCCAGATAATTTATATATTGTAGCCACAAACAGTGACGCGAGTAACATTGTAGACAAAGAAATTTTGTAAGCAAAATATATTTTCCTCTGTATATATAATACATTGTTAATATAATAAGCAACATAGACAAATAGCGGGTATCAGCTGGTTGTATATATATTTATTCTGGGTGGTGATTAAACGCACAACTCTCGGCCTAATAGTTAGGTTAATTAGTCACTGGACCAACAGGGCACATATTGACATTGCTTTTTTTATTTAGCTATAGGCTCGCGTTTGACTGCTATCCCACCTGATGGAAAGCGGGATGCAGCCTAGGCTGTAGCACGCTTGCC
>DWEH01000207.1:0-13265 GCA_018245815.1 Apyrrothrix aesculapus | reverse complement strand
CGCCTGTAATCCCCGAAGAGGTAGGCAGAGGAGTGTAGTACACTCCCACGTTTCACCAGTTACGTTTACGTCCTATTTCTATAATATTTCTATAATAATATTTCTATAAATCATTATAAATATTTTATCTTTTTAGCAATTACCCGCCGGGTTTATTAATATTTTTTATACATAACTATGTATAATCTATTCCATCGTGGGACGTAAACGTAACTGGTGGAACGTGGGAGTGCACTACACTCCTCTACCTACCTCTACGGGGATTACAGGCGAGATGTGACGTTTATTTATACATATATTTAAATGATATTATTTCATAGTTCTTAAAGAATTTCTTTAATGAACATCATAAGACTATTATAGCAAAGTCCGACAAGTTCACACAAGTCGTTTTTGTGATTTCCTATGGGGATGAGACGTTTACCAGAATTGAAACTTTATATCCGTTGACCCGCCTGAAATAAGTAAACATATGAGTGCCGAGGGAGTACGGATGCAGATTCTCAACAGAATGCTGAACATACTGGAGCTAGGGATAGGCATCTTCCAGAACTTTCTTACAAGCGGACATATTTTGCGCAACTTACTTTTAGTAGTGCTTCAGGGTCTGGATTTGTGCCCGGTGTATGGCAATAGGCTCACCACCTATTCCATGGTAGGACGTAAACGTAACTGGTGAAACTTGGGAGTGTACTACACTCCGCTGCCTACCTCTAATAGCCAATATAGAATAGGTGGTGAGTCTATTGCCGTACATCAGGCCCAAATCAAGAGTTGGAGCCACTACTAGAAATTAAAATTTTAAAAATATCCAGTTAGTACTTGACTCGGGATTTGAACCCAGGACCTCTCGATCGGCAGTCGCGCTTGCAACCAACACGACCAACAAGGCAGTCATAATGATTAAAGATTACTTTTATATCTATTGACATTTAATTACCATGTTTTCATACCTATTGCCTATAAGATAACGTTTGTGCCTATTGAACAAGCGCCAGGCGATTAAGTAGGTGTAAAAAGAGGGTTGTAAATAAGTGTAGCGCATAAAAAACGAAATTTCGCTGTAAATCCACATATTCCCGCCATTAATGTTATGCTAGATGAGGCCAGGACCCGCTGGAGCAGGTTATCGATTGACCCTGAACTGTTACCTAGGTCGCTTGGGGCAGCCCTACACCATACGTCTCTACGTGTACTATGCAACAATAGGTTTACAATTCTAATAAATATTTTGTAACGTACATAATCTGTATGTTTTCTAGATAAACATTTTTTTATTTCGTAACGTTCGCTGTACATACATACGTATATTATTTTTTGTAGCGTCACGCCGCGTCCCTTCCCGGGAAAGCAAGGAGCATATCATACAATATGTATTTATATATATAGATGACACTAAATTGTTGAACTAACACAAAATGCTCAGAGACGCCGATACGAAAATATCGGTCTCTGGGTGAGTAACCGTTAGAAGGGACCATTTTCTCGACGATTGCCCTGTGATCATAAGTAACGGTCATGAAACCGTATAAAAGTAATTTAGGCGGCTGTAAATTAACTTTAGGTTTATTGACCACAACTCTATATACCCATAGATTATGGTACAACAAAAGCCGGTGTCGTCAACCGACCCATGATGTTAAAAATAACCGCGCAAAGATTTTCGATTTTAGAGATTTACTCGCAGCATAGGGGTAATTGAAGTACTATTTTTGACTGGTGCGTTGAGGGTGGAGGCTTACAAAAAATCTTTAAGAAGATACTCTCCCGCTTAGAGCAGTATATTGAAGATTTTCACCCAATAAGATATTTTAAGGTCTCGCCCACTAGTATTGGGGTGCTCGAACTACGATGGATCCCGAAAAACTTATTTGTTAACATAGACTAATCAATAACACTTGTATTGTTTTTATGTATGTTTTTCAGCTGTGTGGTTACCATAGCCTACTTCGAATCTGATGATGACCGTGGGATGTGCAATGATGATATGCGATGATATTTATTTGAAAAGTCACATACTTGTGTTGAAGAAGAGTACCAATAGAACACCGTACATCATCAGCACCACAATCATCACCATGATCCTGTCCATTGTAGCACAAAAGTCTCCTCTCAGAATAAGAAGAGTTAAGGCCGGAGTCCGTCTGGTCATGTATAATACTGACCGCCTTAAGTAATTTTGAAGATGTACGCTAATGAACGAGATGGTGGGAGTAGACTACCGTTAAATAGAATTCAACATCTCTCAGGTCAGATACTGTTTGATGGAAGAGTCAGAAGTCACCGAAACCGGTGTGAATGTATGAAGAAAGACAGTGATGAATATAGACGAAGCTCATCAAACCTATAAGGGTAATCACATTTGGCAATCAATTACCTCTGCCTAGCCCGTAACGGATCTGGCGTGTTGATATAATAATAATAATATCTCATACGTTATATCCATTCCGCGTATCATCTGCGTGACCTATACAAGACTTCATTAAGTCAGTCTATTGATTGACCCTGAAATTCAACTCAGGTCGCCAGAATGTTACACAAGAGACTAAATTACGACGTAACTTTTACCCGGGTAATGGCTATGGTTACAGAGTTTTCGAATTTTTCTATATTTAAAGCTACGAATGTAATAGAAATTGTTAAACGTTTCGGGTTATTTTTTTCACTAATTTACTCTAACTGCCTCGCTGGTCGAGTGGTTGCAAGCGCGACTGCTGATAGAAAGGTCCTGGGTTTAAAACCCGACTCGGGTAATATTGGATTTTTGGAACTTAGTATTTCTAACCATCGAGCTGATAGCTTAATTTAATGTATAATACATACGTAACAATGAAACGATAAAACTTAATTGCCATTTTCTTTGCTACTTTTCTTAATTAATGTAATTAAAAGTTCCTTCATCACTACGTAATGTACATTGAATTTGCTTGACTCATCGAATCAAGTCATCATGTATTTGTTGAAAGAAATATTGTTACGCACTGATTGCGAGCTCCAGCTTTGCGCAAGGTCCGGGATGACCTAGGTTCTGCCCCAAGGTCAATCAATACCGTGACCCATAATCATTCGAAGCTCCCCGCGATTGTGTTGTATGTACATACAAATGGGAGATCGTCCGAACGATTTTGTTTTAATAACAGAATCGAAGTATTTTTTCGTTTTGTTATTTTCGGCACAGAAGTAGCAACGACTTCTTAATATCTTATACGACTGTTATACTGACCGTCTATGCGATTAGTTAGAGACAAGATCAGCTTAACCCAAGGCAACAATATATTCTCCAAGACAGGTTGGGGTGTGATGTCTCATAGCAGTGCGATTTATCTTAAATCGGAATTGCAAACATGCAAAGCTGCAACAATGCAAAGATGCAAAGATGCAAAGATGCAAAAATGCAGAGATGCAGAGCTGCAGAGATGCAGAGATGCAGAGATGCACAGATGCCAAGATGCCAAGATGCAGAGATGCCGAGATGCCGAGATGCAGAGATGTAGAGATATAGATATGCAGAGATGCAGAGATGCAGAGCTGCAGAGATGCAGAGATGCAGAGCTGCAGAGATGCAGAGATGCAGAGATGCAGAGATGCAGAGATGCAGAGCTGCAGAGCTGCAGAGATGCAGAGCTGCAGAGATGCAAAGATGCCTAGATGCCCAGATGAAATGATGTATACATGCAAAAATGTAAAGTGCAAAGGATGTGAACTCCTAGTTAGTGTCAGCTATGTCAGATCGGTATAAGGTACAAACAAAGTAGCATAGCAGTAGAAATAGGTACAGCAGCCTTACTTTTAAATCTTAGTCGAAAGTTCCAGCAGCCTGTAATACGAACTGTCTGTTCTGCATGTCTCCTTGTAGTGAACCGCCGTTATTATCTTACATTTTGCAAACAAAGTTGTCCAACGTTTCGTTGAAGCGGAAATCGCTGCTGTTTAATTAAACTCAATGCGCATCGAAATGCAGATGAGTCGATGGCGAAAATCATTTACACGTGTGTATAGCGTTGTACGATTCCACATACTTGGTTCGAGATACCTACTTGTTGGATTTGATTAAATAAGATTTTTGCGGTACATGTTTAGAGCTCTACACTAGGATTCCGTGTAATGTGAATGCTATTAGGAACAAATTCTTGCAAGGGTAAGTCTAATGAGTACGTTACGTTTGATTAGTGTCGATGAAGGGATATGACTATGAAGTCAGTAACAAAAAAGATTGTCAATTTTGGAAACCCCGAGCCGGCAAGATCTAAAGATTGTTATCTATGTTGTTCAGTTTAAAGTAGCTACTAGCGGTCATGCTATTTAACACTTGAGCTTGGCCTACGTCACTGAAGTTAATTTTTTTACGACTTTATTATTATTGTAACATAATGATTTTAAACATGGCGGTATTCATACATTATAATGATTATTCTTTTATGTCAACTAAAAAAATATCGTTATCTAAAATTAAATCTTAATTTTTTTATGCATTTCATGCCCTATAGTGTAAATAGTGTTTGTGTAGATTCTGGTTTTTGCCATTTTTATATTCATTTTAACTAGGTAAACATAAGAAATGTTTTGCAGCGATTTATGTTACTGAGAGGATTTATAATAAAATTGCCATCGACAAACATATCACCTAGAGGAAAGTAATCAAAAGCATGTATATAATATTTAAAATAAATACAGAAATTAATTTGGGGTCTTTTACATTTGACGAAATCATAATCTACTGTCTCTCTGCAGAATAAAAGAAGGGCTACTACAAAAACAGGTTCAAAATATTGTACTTGGTTTTAAGTGAAATTTATTAAAGTGAAACGCGATTGTAGTAAATTTTTATATGAGCTCAATACGTAATGGACATCACTTCACGGAGCTTCCATGGAGATTAAAACAGTTGTATACTAAAACTTTTTGTATACGAAGTCACATGTCAATAAAACAGCTTCGACGATACACATACATACATACACATGTGTTAAAAAATTACAAATTTATCGTGTTCTTTTTGTTGTGTTCATTTCGGACGAGTGTGATCTGCATTGAAAGGGGTCAAAAGCTTATGGGCTATTGTGTGACAACAATACCGGCACGTGCTTTATCGACGGGGCACCAGGCGTCAGGCGATTCCCACAGGAATCCTCGGAAACATGGAACTACGTACTTATGTACTAACACACGGATGTACCTTTGAATGAAAAATAAAATTCTGAGGGTGCTTGGTTCTAGTTAGTTCGGGTGAAATGTTTGCATAATTTTGTTTTCAATCGCACCTAAAAAGTAAAGTGTAAGTATCTTCACGCGTGATTTAATTTATTTTGGACAGCTTAATTTATATATTTATTTGAAAACATTGATGTAATTTAAAAACACTCTGTACTGTACTCCGTAATGTGATAAAATAAGCATCGAACTGTTAGTCAGTGAAGGCGCTCAGCACGCTTAAAAAAGTTACAATTACTCGCGTTCCTAACTGAAATTAAATTAGTTTCGTCTTTAGTTCTGCCAATTTTGTTAACGCCAATGTTCACTTCCCCATTAAAATAGAGGAGCATTATGAATATAAGGGGTATTAAATTAATATTTGGTCTTCGCTAATATGTTTATACGAGTAATCGGGTATTTCATTAATGAATAAACCGAATGGCCCCTCTATTATTTGCCAGGTACAAATATGATCTCCCTTATCGTTCTTTCTCGTTCCTTGGTTAATCCAAATATTACTTCTTAATCTAAATATCATTTTGAACATATTTTTCATTCCCATGATCGGTCTTTTACCAATTTTAATAACCTGTGAAATCTCTTTTTCCGGTATAAAATTTATTGATTTGCATAACACTAGATATATTTATCGCTCTCTCTGCGATGCTCGTCCTGTTCAACCAGTATACAAATAAACTGTAGCAAATAATTTAATTCGTTTGTTATAAGCTTCTCCTTGGATGTTTTAATAATGAAAACCTAATACTTTAACATGATGTATATATCTGGATAGCTTACTTTTACTTTAGCTGGCTAGAATTTTTTCACATTGCTATGGGCCGGAAATGATCGAGCCGGTAATAATGACGCCTTTTTCTATATATATGTAAATTTTCCAATCATCCTGTATTTGGAACTGACGTACAAGTACCTGTTGTATTTGTTTAAAATATATAGAGCTATGTATGTATATGAACTATGCAAATTCAAGAAGAATGTTTCAATGAACATCCATACACAAGATTCTCGATACGATTTGCTGCTAAAACTATTGTAGTTTACTCTGAGTATGTACAATAAATTATCTTTTGATCCAGTGATTGAGCGATTTCAGTAATGATCAAAGAGAGCGTCCGTACATAGACGTAGTTATAATCTTCCTTAATTCCTATCTTTATCCAATTATTTTCGTAATTTTTATCGTCATCATGACTATGGTAAATACTTGCGTATTTACACAGACATGAAATGTTTAAAACATTTCTACACGAATTTGTGTGTAAAACGTTGTATTTTTCGATCATTCATTAAGGGTATAAAGAGTTATTATTCTCGCACACTGTACTAGAGTAAGGTTGGGTGTAATTAAACAGCCCAAACACCCCCTCTGTTGTACCTTACAACGTAATAAAGTGCGATACGATCAAAGAGAACGCTCGCCAATTAAAAGACGGCTTTTTGACGTGCAATTAACGTATTGCTTGTGATTAATGTGTCGAATTCAGAATTACAACTTTTATTACAATGTAGCGTTAAAATCATATTATTGCAAAGTATTTTCATCGGCTTTACTCGCACAATAGTATACAAATGCGAGAGAGTGAGAGAAAGGGAAAGAAGTATGCTAATCTAGTTAGGTTATTGTTGTGAATTCTCGTTAATAATTTGAAAAAAAAAACGTATTTTACGCCTCTAATCTGTGAAGAGGTAGGCAGAGGAGTGTAGTTTTACCCCATTCCCACGTTTCACCAGTTACGTTTACGTCCCATTATGGAATAGGTGGTGAGCCAATTGGCATACACTGGGCACAAATCCAGACTCTAAACCACTACTAGGAATATCAAGTTAGTAAAATATATTTGAAGTAAATTATTTTCTTTCTTATTCTCGTATTTCAAGGCCATCATCATAGAACGCCTTTGTAATTTCAACCCTGAATATGGAATTGGATTTAGGTAATAGTAGTACGTAACGTAGGCCAACGTAGACGATGTTGACAAAATGTGTATTATAAGCGTTCACACGCCCTATAGAACATTGTGGAGAACTCTAAGGCTCCTAGTTTTCCTCAAGATTTATTGTTTAATCCTTCGCATATTCAGTGTTGTGTACCTGAAATCGAACCCCGGATTCTTGGAGTGCGACTGAAATCTTCACAGCTAAACTGTGACTCTCTACATAATGTTTTAGTTTGCTTATCTCTGTACTCAGGGTGTTACAGCTTCGTTTCACTAAAGTTATATGAACAATGTTAATCTGCTCAGTCCAGTTGCTCTTTGTAGAAATAATGCTCAGTCGAAATTCTGGAGTAACATTTGTGTTAGAATTTGAGCTGGCCGAGCGGCTGGGCTGTGGAGATAATACGTTTGTCGTATTTAATAGTAGCGTATCATTAAATTGCATTCCCGTTTTCACAGACCGAACTAGATTTTATTAACAATGAGTCGATTGTGTCGATGGATGGTATATGTCTTTTTCTTGCATAAGATTTTCGTTTGGTTTCAACAGGTACATTGAAATGCGCGCAATAACGTTATATGAATCATAAAGGAAACAGCCCGTACGCTACTTGATTTGTTTTGATGGTCTTGAGCAGTACGCTCAGGCTACCTTATGACAAAGTTGTTTCTCTGGCCTATCCGTAGGCCGCGGATATCTTTATTAAAAGTTTTACACACACACACACACACATATATACATATATATATATGACGTCACTAATTCCTAAAAGTGCCATCCAAACCACATTCACCTACATGTACGCTGATTCGCCTTTTTTGTTTTTAAAATTAGAATAAATAAGATCGAAACCAACAAAACATTAACACGAGTATTAACAATATAATCAAACAAACGCCTTTTTGCAGACAAATGTTATTTACAACTGAAACTTTTCAGCAATTCGCAAACGATATCGCTCTGTACGTTAACCCCGAAACCTGTTTCCTCTAAGTTAATTAAAATGCTGAAAGCACTTAGCTGATCAAATCTTCGTGGTTTCCATTACATTTTGACATGTGGAGCGTATCCACAGGGAGGAATGGAAACAGCTTTTAAATCAACGGATTTGTATTTTTTTAAACATTATAAGGGAACGAATTTCCGAATTGCTTGTATAGTATGTATAAAAGTACTACTGTAATAGAACGCAGCTACGATGTACAAAATTAATTAACTCTTATAATAGTATACTACGAACGAAAATCGATTTGTAAATGTATAATAGGGTGAAGACATTGGCACACATGATAAGCTGTCATTTAAACTCATTATCGGACCGAACCCATTTTGCACAACGGCCAATTTTTATTTCTCTTATTCTAAAAGAATGCTGGAAGTTTTCTCATACCGGATTTTTACGAACGATAAGTATTGATGATGATGATGATGATGATGATGGCCGATATACGATAGCGGTAACAGAATATGAGTTGCATCTTCTATGTGAAGAGAGTCACCACTTTAACTTAAAATAAGTAAAACATTTGGCGTTTGCACGTTAATAGGAAAATATTTTTGTCCCAGAGATTTTCCGAGAACTATACTCTGTAAAATTAATGTTAGCGGTAGAGTGGACTCTGAAGATTACTGTGATTTTGTGGCGTATAACGAATTGTAAGGCTGCGACTGTTAAGATAACGGAAATGCTCTAACTCCTCTGAGTCTTAAGTTTCCATTGCCATAAGCTTTGTAGCTGGCGCATGGTCCTAATTGTTCTTATCTTACATTCATATCTTCACGCCATGTCCCAGACGGGGTAGGCAGAGAGCACCGAGTGCCAAATAGTTCTGTCCTTACAGACCTGCCGACAGACAGATTCTTCTATATTACTTTATACATGAAAGTGTTGGATATTAAGAACACAAAGAGGTAAAACGTTGACGGCAAATGAGAAAAAACTATATTTTTTTCATTTCATGTTGTTTGAAACCCACTCAGTCTTGATGCTACTCAGTTTATGTCACTGTAAAATATTAGCCTACTTGTGTCATTAGTTTGCAATACGAGAGGGTGGAACAGGACGCTTTATATTTTTACCCTGTTGCGTCGTAGCCAGCTTTGCTAGGACTTTCGACCAGCCGTTCTTCAATTTTATTTCTTTATATTTCTGTTTACGGGAAAGATAGGGTAGAGGTCACTTGAAACTGGTTCTGTTAAACTAATGACGCAAGTGAAAAATGAGACCTATTTGTTTAAGGACGAGGTACTGTGAAGTATTACGCATAAATTTGCTCGTAGGACGAACTAGTGCCGACTACCACCGCTTCACTGGTACTTTCTAAGTAAGAAAGCACATTTCGAGAACATTTTCCTACAAAACGTTCTCATTTTTGTTCCTTAATAAGGTGTTTGTCACAATTTTCAAATATTTTTCATGGTTACGTATATTAATAAATTGGTTGTAGATATACATATTTTCGACAGTTTTTTTAATTTCCTGTAGGTACTATTGCTTTTCAACCATTTTTTTTTCTCCCGACCCTTTTCATCGTTCCACTGCTGGACACAGGTCTCCTCTCAGAATGAGAGGGTTAAGACCATAGTCTACCACGCTGGTCAAGTGCGGGTCGGCAGACTTCACACGCCTTAGAAAACGTTTTTTTTATGAATTCTACGGTGTGCAGGTTTCCTCACGATGTTTTCCTTTACCGTTATAGCAAGTGAGATTAAATCTTAAAACGCACATTTTGTAAATAGGTTTGAACCCGGGCTCCCGGAATGACAGGGTGAATTTCAAAACCACTAGGCTCTCACTGCAACAATATTATGTTGATTTAAAAAACTTAAATAGTGTTGCGTTAGGATTGTTATTTGACTAATTATATTAATACTCTGTAATTAGTTGGTATAATATGTTAACTTAGTAATTTGTGATTCCTCTAACGAGATGCAACGACATGGTAACGATCAGCACCGTCAAGAATATTGATATACTCCGGTCATTAACTTCAAAGACGGCTTGTACTTTAATTCATTTTACAATCAGTGTCTTGTTATACGTTTATGGCCCATAAATGCTTCATCTGTTTCTAAATAAGTGACCGTGGTTTGTAATAAGATGGTCTGACCACTGGCTGCGCGGTAACCGCATTTTATGTTTTTATTACTACAAGTCGCTGTTATAAAGCACGTGGTGGTTCAGGCACATAGCATGTAATATCAATAAAGCTACCGTTATCGTAAAAGTTAAACTAGATTTATATAAAATAAGTTTACTCAAATCGCATTGTAATGGTGTGTTCCCTAGAAAAGATATTACGAAGCTTAAATTTAAATAATCAGGGACATGAGATAAAAATTTTGTTATGCATATATGCATTATTCTAAGAAATTATTTTTCAGACATAACTAAGTTAAGATATGAAGTTAATATGCACTTTCTGGTCGTAATGTACATTTAATATATGTATGTACGGTATAGTAATTTCATTATATCTTATAACATTACAGATATAATGAAATTACCGTAACAAGTCTAACCCTGAAAACGTAAGCCTTGGATGCTGTCTGGTTTCTTTAAGAATTTTGTGATCTTTGTTTAGAAGCAAATACGTCGTATTATAAACAGCTTTATAAATACAGTGGTTCTTTGTTCTGTAAATCTTGGTGAATATGTTAAATACTAACATAGGTACATATATTTAATGAAAGAAAAACGAATTCTCATTAAGTGTATGTACTAGTGTATATATTATGATGAAACTATTCGAATCTGAATTGTGATCTGAATAAGTTTGATCAGTTTTCTTAGAGGAAAAATTTGTGAGGTTGTTAAGAATTCTTTATTGCATTGCGTTTGTATATCTTTTTATTTGGTTTTAAACATTCGAAATGAAATGTCACGATAGAATTTTTGATACTCATAAAAGTCTACATTTCGAGTTTAACTGTTGTTTCTAACACTTGGACCAATGTATGGTAATATATAGAGAATTATCTCAGCAGGGCGACCTGTGGTTTATTGCTCGTGGTTTTATTGTATTGAAGTGAAACATGTTTAAGTTGAATATGAATTAGAGAGCCTATGAGAATTCATTCATACACAATAATTGAAGCGACACAATAACTTCTATTATGACTTTGTTAATTTGATATCTGTGAGAATATCATTGGTACCAACGGTTTGTAAAAATATACATTATTTACTTAATTAATAGGTAATTATTTATGTATTATACACAAGTTAAGCTATTGACAATATTTTATATAACATCACGCATGTAGCACCTCGAAGGGGTAGGCATAGTAGTGTAGTGCCTACTCTCAATTATGTTATACGTCTCATCTATTAAGGGGTGAAACTATTACACCGGGCTCAAATCCAGAATCCAAGCTATTACCAGCAAATTTCAAGTTAAAAAACTTGACAATACTTTGTCCGACTATCTACCGACGGATCATACCTACGACCCCTTAGTCAACAGTCGCATTTGCAACCACTAGAACAACAAGGCAGTCCATTATAGAAACGTGCTATATTAAACGGTTTTTGTTCTTGAATAATTATTCGCTTATTGTAACGGATTTGCAATTGTAACGGCAAATTGAGGGTATAAATTAATTATTACAAGATTTGTGAGCATGTATTTATCCCGCTTCTGATTTGAAGTAAAACGCCGTTTTCACTCTTCAAACACAAATTTATTACTTCCTGTATAAATAATGCTATAATTATATATATGTTGGCAGATTGTATGGCGAGCCTGCCTAGGCTCGGCTGCATGTCCTCCCCGTCTACGGCCAGCAGTATAGTCGGTACGAGAAGCTATTGGGACTATGGGCCATAACCCCTTAGGGGAGGTCTATGGTCAACATTGGATTTACACAGCGTGATGATGACGATATAAATCGAACATCACATGATACGGGGGTGCATTCATGTCCACATTGTCGAATAGTTAACGTGCCTATGTATAATCGTTGAATACTTTGAGTCTCAGTTCTCAGTTCAAATTTAATGCAGACATGCGGCAGTTTGCACTTATGATACAATCAATTGAACGGTGTAGAAAAAGATTACTACAATATATACGAAAATACAATGAAATAACCGAGTTGACTTATCTATTACTGAAAAATCCAAAAAAATCTCCTAAAATACCAGAGATATACTTTTTTCTTCCAAAACGTTACCTTGAAAACCCACTGATTTGTAGATATCCGTAATTACTTTATTGTTGTCGATATATGTATATACATATGTATATTCGTATAAAGTAACTACTAGTATTAATAATTAAGTAACTACGAATTCCGAATAGCAAATGTAATAACGCGTTAAACTAAAAGCCTTAGGGTCCAATTAAAATGAAAGCTTAAGCCGGTTTAAAAGATAATAGCTGCATGTAGATTATTTTTGCCCGCGGCCGGGTACATAGTTTTTACTCCAATTAGCTCGCAATATGTTTTGACTAGTTTCAAATCGTGAATAGATGGCGCTGTTTACAGAATTAAAAAAATACTTTTCGTACACTTTAATGAGTGTTTAACACTTAGTGAAGTTTTTAGCACTTCAGTTCAACTTTCACAGCATATTATCTCGCCTTTCAATCCACTTTTTACTGATCTGATGAAGTAAAAATGATATACATACAAACATAACATCACGCCAGTATTTCCCCAAAGGGGTAGGCGGAGCAGTGCAGTATACTTCCACGGTTCTCCAGTTACGTTTACGTCCCATCATGGAATAGGTGGTGAGCCTATTGCTATACACCGGGCACAAATTCAGACCTAGAGCCATTACTAGATTTAAAAAAAAAACTCAATGGCGACCCAAGAACTGGAGAAGTTTTGGGAATCTGCAAGGCAAGTTCTCGACCTGGCTGAAGCTAATGAAAGAGTAATAGTGTGTGGTGACTTGAATGGGTGGGTTGGGACCAAGCGGCAAGGTTATGAGGCTGTTCTTGGTCCATATGGAGATAAGAGAGTAAATGATGCTGGTAAGCTAATAGTTGATGTATGTTTGGAACGAAACCTCCTTGTGGCCAACACAGCATTCCAGCATAAGGATATTCATTTGTATACATGGAGAAGGAATGATCAAAAAAGTATGATTGATTTGATATTGA
>DWEH01000206.1:0-13281 GCA_018245815.1 Apyrrothrix aesculapus | reverse complement strand
ATACTGGTCATTAAAAAAAGGAATACCTATATGTGCTCTCCGCCTAACCCGTTACGGACCTGGAGTGAAGATATATATGTACGAGTTTGTATGTATGTAAGCAATACCTCGAACATAAAGCTTTATCGGAGGCGAAACTTTGAACGTTACAACCAATACAAATTATTTGAAAGCGCTTTTATAACGACGAATATTCTAATCCAATATACAATTATTAAGTTCATGTATGAATGTTGTTACGAAATGAAAGTGGACGATATGTGACCGACCGAGTCGGCGGAATTGGTCGCATGGTGGTGACGTCACCGGTCGTAGACCCTGGCGGCGCATGAATGGATCGGTAACTTGATTCGTACCACCGCGAAGTTTACATAACGCAAATCGGCTCCATCCCCCCCTCCCCCCCATTGCTTCTTTCATCGCATCAATCCACATGTAATTATACGCGGTAGGTGTTAATGCGCGTGCGATGTGAAAAAAATTTTCGCCACGTTCATGACTTGTTGTTCAATTTAATTACGTTGAGATTCAAGTTGTGTATGTAATTGAACAACTTTTGAATTTATTGCGATACTCTTTTAGATAACTTTCAAAATACACTTTCTAAACTCGCTGTCGAGTATTGTCGAAACTTGTTGTTTTCTATTGCCGTATAACATTCCGCCATCGAAGTCTCTTACACCATGTATCTTAAAAGATTTTTATTGATTCACAATCTATTAAAGGGTGGTACTTAGAGGATGACACATATAAATTCATCGATCGAAAAATTATAACATAATATCGCACCTGTATATCCCCGAAGGGATAGGCAATAAAGTGTAGTAGGCCCACTTTTTATTAGTTATGTTTCACGTCCCATATAATAGACGTTACAAATATTGTCACATACCGAGCACAAATTCAGCTCCGAGCTACTACTGGGAATTACAAGTTAGAAAATCCCAGTAATACTTTGCCTGCCTCGGGAATCGAAACGATATCAACAAACCCCACCATTTCCACGTCCTTGTTCGATGAAAACGTAGCTGATGATGAAATCTGTGTGCACTATTCGTGCGTGAACCGTGAACACCTGAAACGTGCCCGGAAGTGGGGCGCCCAAACAGCCCAATTTTGATTGTTCTCTGAACATCTGTTCACGTCCAAACACGAAGCCCAGACGCCGTAAACGCGTAACGCGAGTAACATTACAGAATCGTTTCATTTGTTTTCAAAAATATTGACGCACTGTTCAATGGTCGATTGTTACAGTTGTCTGGATGTATATTAGGATAAATATTGGTTATACTGCGTTAAGAGAGCATTGGGATTTCCTAGAAACTTTTCAGTATTTAGTGTTTTTTCATTCATATTATATTAATTATGTTATAAGAATAAGTGGCATATAAAAGTAAATAATTATTAATTCGTAACAATTGTGTAAGCAAAGCACCAATTTTCAACGAATAATTATCTGGCTACCCTGTAGGAACCTGGTAAAGAATGTAAAGAGTGTTAAAATGTAAAGAAAATTACGTTAATTTTTATACCCTTACGTCCTTAAGGTTTAGAATTAGAGTGTTTTAATTCTACTGTCAAATATAAAACTAGACGGGATCAAACAAATATATTTAAAATCGGTTCATTTTCATAGACTACATTGTACACTTTTAACAATAGCAATTGCAGAAGCTGCAATACAAGGTGATTAGTCACAATGTCTAATTAAGTTGCATTGTGCAAGTCGAGGCATATCATTGGCGCAGCCCGGACTTAGTCCACAAAAGGCGACCCCCATATACACATGTCGGTCTAAACATTGGGTAAAATTACCATACGCGGGACATTTGTTGGAACATTGACAATCACCTCTCGTCTTCATCGAGGGCGTAGAAAGTCAATTGTGGACACAAAGCGAAAAATGACCGTACACTGACGCGGTACGTTTGCGTTAGAGTTAACGTGAACGCATCTTTGCGTTGTGACTTTCATATTGACGTTTGACGTTTGGCGTTAATCGACCGGAAGCGATCGGTCGTTCTCGAACGAATACCTTGCATTTTATTATTCATTGTCAACAAAACGTATAAACACGAAACACAACATAGATTTCTACAAACATTGCGTTGGCACTAAAACCCAATTGCCTGTTTGTCCAGTGGTTTATTACATTATTATAATGTTAATTTTCTAAACATAAGTATTATGAAATAGTTTTTCTACACCGTTGCAGCAAGTCATATATTCTCTTAATTTAAAAAACGCGTATAATTTTTGCACATAACGCACTGAATTCTAAACCACAAAGGACAACTCTTATTAATGTGTCTTAATATATTTCACAAACGTAATGAACTGGATGAAGAACATCGTATCCTAATTCTACGCTATATAAAGTGTCAAACGTAAAATTACATTCACCATTTCCATAAAATTTAAATAGCAAGCCTCGTTCATTTCACGTGCGACGTGCTGAAACTGGTTCTACATTAATATGATGAACGCCCGAAGTGCAGGCAAATAACATAATGTAATAAACTATCGCTCGAATTAATGATCTTACTATAAATAGTATAAAATACAAACTTTTATTTCATCGGTAATAAAAAGATTAGCTTATAGGAATTATTACAATACAAAACGAGAAAAGAACAAGTCAATATTACGAAAAGCTCACAGCATTCTCTGCTGTGGACAGCTGTGCATGAGCAACAACTACTGATTTTCAGTAAGAGGCACTTATTCTCGTATGGATCGAATGTAATTTTGGTATGGGTTTATTAAATATTAATTCTATTCACAAAAATACATTATAGATAATATTTTACCCAATAAGGAAAGAATAATTTCGTGTATGCGTAATAAAGCACATTTTTTTCCTGAATTCTGATTGTGTAAAATTTGCAATTACCGGATTTTATTACTTTACTTTTGATTTTAATACAAACGATGAAAACGGTGCAAATTTTAAAAATAGCGACATTTTATCCAGACGCCCATGAAATTTGGATTATTAAAATGGAATGATGCCGAATCATAGTGACAAATGCCTTTAGTCATAGACAAGAAGCTGGTGATATAGATGATGACAGATGTCAACATATTCTTCTGTCATATGCAAAACGAAAGACGTATGAAAACGAAACAAACATTGTTAAAGACCTAAATGCAATTATGGTACACTTTGTTTTCCTTGTATTGTATGGAAAGAGGTAGAAATAAGACCTTTTTAAAAAAATATCAAGCCTTGAATACATCAGGAGAAATGCTGAGCTCACAGATTGATTATTTATTGATCATTGATTCTGTAGCTTAGAGGCGAGTTTAAATGCAATTAGTTCGATGCGCGCCCCTTGAGGCATTATAGGTGCATGATAATACCAACATTCTCATGCCGACGTTGGTCTCGGCCGGTCTCGCTGTGGGCGTTCCCATGGCTTTAACAGTTACACGCAACTGTTTACAACTGCATTGTCGCGTAACCTTTCAATTGTTACAGTTTGAACTTCACCCGTACCGCGTGTATTAAGCATGTGTTTGGATCGCTTTGATTAGTCTTATTCCATGCAATTTCGTAATTGGAATGTGGAATCATCATTGAAAGTATTTTTGGTTATGATTCTATTTTTATTTATTGTGTTTCTTTTCATCCAAACCCGTTCAATGTATATTTCGGTATTCGAATTAAAGAAAGCGTAAACGAAACTTGACAACTTAATAAAAAAATATTGAAAAGATAACTTTCGTTCCGGTTATTTTACAGGAAAAAAAACAGCGAAAAATGTAATTGGCCGTTAAAATTTGCATTCAAGCTTGAACTCTCTAAATATTTGTATCACCTCCATACACATTACATCATCAGCCTGTCTCAGTCCTCTGCTGGTCCTAAGCCTACCCTAATAAGCGTTATAGGGCGTTATTGCCCATAATCCCCACGTTGCGCAAGCAGGTCCCTATACATATAGATAAGCGTTAAACAGTAGTTTTCAATGAGAGGCAACATATAATTTTTGCGACTCTTTTCATAATTTATTTTTATGAATAACAAATTTTGGTCTGTAGCTAAAAGTGTAATAAATACAGCGATCGAATAAACTAGCGGTTTTATAGGTGGCGAATGTAATTTCACCTCACAGAACCTGCTAAGAGATGAAGGCTGACATTTGATTAATACGATGATATCACAAACTGGTTAGCGGAGGCAGGTCATAGATGTCGAGTTAACTATCGTTTGGAATTCCACAGTTTGATTGAACCACAGTTACCTGTAACTACTATTTGGTCAGCTAAATATATGTAACATAATTTTTCAGTAGTGAGTTTTTATCAATCGTTTGTCCAAGTTATGACGGACTGGATTTTTTAAAACGGATTTGAAAAATTGACATGCTTTACGTCATCATCATTTTCAAATTTCTAAAATAATGCGTGAGACGGTTCATAGCAGATCGCATCTCTATGCTTCCCATCACTCAGGATCGAGGCCAAACAGATAATAGTAAAAAATAAAGTTTATTGTTTTAAATACACCACAAATACCAGCCCGTTATATGAATCATGGTAACTCTTAGATATATAAACGTACATTTGGAGGTTACACAACTTTAAATTAATTATAACAGTAATTATGATTTAACCTACAATTATTTATTTACTTAGAAATATTACGAACCCAGTGAACACGTCAGGGCGCTTATGTGCATTAGTCTACATTACTAAGGTATGACGTACTAATATTATGTCAATATCAATCGCAATTTTTTTTTTAATATGCGATATATTAATGTATTTTAAACATGATTTTTAGAGCTCACACCAGTAATGCTGTAATGCTGACATGCTCAAAGACACAATTTTTCAATATTGGCAGCCCGTTTTTGGTGGATATTAACGGTAAACGCGTGTACCATATTCAGTGTTGCCAGCCGATTGTATACTTTTACCTATTGTGAAATGGTGACAATCATGTGTTTTTATATTTCTAAACAAACCAGATATGTGGCGTAACATAATGATATTCCGTTATTTTGGTTTACTGTAGGTGGCGCTAGAGGCCTATATATGGGTGAGCTTACCTGTCAAGGAAATCGTAAGCGTGGGAGGGTAGTTTGGTGTTTGACAGGTTAAGAGTTTAATTAACAATATTAACTGAGATAGACTGTTGAACATACACGCAGTAGGCGAAGAAACACTTGCGAATATTTGGGACAAAAGATCATCCATTAATGAGCAGCATAAGCTGACTTTGATCATTGTTGCTCAACTAAACAAGCCTTCAAAACCTGTCACCGTTTCAGCGCTTAAGCACTTCAAAATACCAGATGCCGATAAAAGCAAAAAGCGCTGACTAATGTAGTTAAGGTCAATAACAAACAACAACGAACTGGCAACCCAGATACCAAGTGGAGTGACAAAAACTGCATTCAATGTACACAAAGTGTATCAAGTATTAATTATTCATACATTGAATTATAAGGAGTATTGTCAATTTACAAGCCAACTTTATTATGACATAGTGATAGTAAACCTAGTTGTATTTTAAATTTGGTAACATTCCTATGGTTCCGAAATGGGTCTCTAACCCAGTAAATAGGGGATGTCTAGTGACACTCTGCCAATAGAAAATGAGACTGTTTATTTTTCCTCGAAAGTACAGAAAACTCACTAAAATGACAACAAAATACAAGAAATATTTTGTAATTAGTAATTACAATTCTCTATACCCAAGTGTGATGGATTATTAGCACAATTACATGTGAAGGGAATCATTGACAGCATTGCTATATTCTCACTACAAGGGTATCACAATCCTTTAAATAAAAGAGAATATGAAGTCACTCATACATATCAGATGCACAAATTATGCCATTTTTGTGACAAGGACATAACTCCAGAACGAGGTCATTTGTGCGGATTGATGGATTTGGACATTGAAAAACAATGATGTACTAATGTCTCTATTAAAAAGTGAAATAGTTAACATATATTCAGGTAGCACAGTATATTATTATCACACAAGGTCCCTTAAGGGGCAGGCAGACAGCACAGAGGACCAAAAGTATAGTACAGCATATGTTTTTATAAACATAATGATACCCTGAAGATGGATACTAAATATTTCTATGTGGTTGTCAGTGCTAAAAACCCATTAAAAATTAATAAGTAACGACTTAAATGAACACTTACTTTTCTCAAGTGTAAAGATTTAAATATTAATGATACCAATTATTTTTTATATGGGCCTGACATTTCTCTCGGTGACTTGGCAGTGGGTAACACCCGTGCACATGGTCTGGGCTGCATGCCAGATTAGGTCAACAGCCTATCACATACATATAATGAAGACTGGTATGTTTTTATGCAATTGAGACAGCAAATGCATACTTTTAATGTATAGTTTTTGTAAGTATATTATTGAAAACTCTAACATGAAATATTCATATTGGGAGTAGGTTTTTTTATACCTCACACTAATATGAGTATAATCTAAATATTACATGGCTATATATTATGACTTGCAATATTATGCTATATATTATGACTATAATTATTGTTTTCCTGCTCTATTAACAACCGATTTAAGATTGGCACAGTGTTTGTGTCTTTAATTCAATCTAATTAGCTAATTTAATTATAATATTAATTATTATTACTTATTTAATATTATACTGCTGAACTAACATAATACTGAATACAATATTATATGAAAGTGAAATAAATTTAGAAAGCATAAATTACGTTATATTTTCTAAAATATGTTTGCTTCTACATATTTATTACACCTAAATTATACATAAAAAAATAACATGGACTTAATTGCTCTTTTATAAATTGAATTCAGTCACTTGCAAATGTTATCTGAGATATTTGTATACCACATGAGCCTAAGGAGAGTATTTCAATTTAAATGCTAACATGAAATATTCTACTTCGGTTTTCCATACCTGATTTCAAATAGAACTTATGTTGTACTCGGATTACTTTGCTATAGTGATCACTTAGTGTGAGGTTACATGCATTTATCAAATCAAATGAAGGTGTTTATTTGTACATATAGATAGGACCATTACAAAAGATTAATTTTCATGTGCTATTAATGTTTTCAAAATGTTATAGTAGAAAAAAATGATATTAATAAAAGTAATCAGTGTAATGAAATAACGAAGTTTACACATATTACCTATTTTACAACAAGTTAAAGCAAAATTTATACATATTACATAGGAGAACATAAAATACCTGTTGAATTAAAATTGCTACATTTCATGGGATAAACTTATATTCAGTGAAATTTATGCATCTATAAAAAAAAGGAATTTAAAACTAATTACAATTTTAAAATAATTTAATGATTACTTAAAATATTACAGCTGTAATATTTTAATGATAATAGGAACCTAATTACATCTTTCAATTTTTGTTATTATTAAATATACTGAGTAAAGTTTATAATATATATGTCTCCGTTGTCTAGAGTGCATTCTGAATGTGTCAAAAAGTTCCAGTTTAAACATTACAAAATAAAATAGTTGGTGGCACTGCATAAAAATAGAGGAGTTGAAATAACTACCCAGAACAAACCGGCACAGTCTGTCTCTATCCTCAGGGACTGTTGCTATCGTTCAGGTTATTTTTAAAATTGGGAACACTTTGCAAGGAATGGTTCACATTCAGACCCAGTAATGATATAACTGTGAAATTTTCCAAAAATAATCACAATAACAGCTCCTTCACCACTATCTTGCTTAAACTAAGTGCATATTAAGTATTTTCCAAATATAACTCTTATGTAGTACAAACTAAAAATAGGCATTAGCTTCACCCTGGAAATGATAAGGCTCAGACGAGCGATAATACCAGCTATTAGTCATGCAAGTCAGCTGAGTTTTAGGTAAATAGGTGGATCGGACGAGCCGCGAATCGTAATATCCGTGCCACAGATCAGAATCAACAGGTGGAGATAAGACTTGCCACAGACGGGGGGGTCGTGTGATCAATGACCATCAACACGCCAGATAGGTCCGTACTGGCGCGATACCTTGCAAACCCACTTTCACACACTTCCATCTACATTTTGAACACCATCACCAAAACAGAACACATAGCGCATGGAACATAAAACGATAAATACCTTCTCCTTCGCCCTTCCGGCATGCTTTTGCATACGTTTCGCGATTAACGCACCTTTACTCTCAGCCATTTCAATCACTATTTCATTACCAACTGTCTATAATTTCGTTACACCAACAACTCTGCAAGCGACCAAGTTCTAGCCTGCTGTCACACGTCAAAACTCAATTGCTGAGCTACTAGACTGGCGTGACGTTACCACTCGCGATGCGATGCGAAATAGTTTAAAAAAACCGGTGTGGGAAAAAATGCATGTCATCATGTCACAGTAGATGGCGATAGTTGTACATGTAAGTTTCTCCTTAACATAAATAGATGTCGTGTTCTATCGTTAAATATAGTTTAGTATTATATTTCTGTTACGTTTTTACCATAATTTATTCATTCATTACTATGGACATTTTATTTTATACTTGGTTGTTTATAGACAATATAATTTTCTATTGCCATTCCACATTAAAAATTATTTAATAAGAAAAATAGTATAATTCTCTCGACGACAAATTAATTCGTAATTTTCATTTAAGCGTTACTTTTTAAGCAATATACTTATAATAAATGATAATATATAATATAACATATTCCTAGACGGTTTCTTAATACGATAAAACTACATAAAAAACTAAACGTCATTCCTGTTTGATCATTATCTTCACGGTTTATTAAATCGAATGAATCGAAAAATTTTCAATCGAGTGTTCGATTTATGTTGTATTTGTTTTTTTTAAATATATATTTGCTTCACAGCACTTTATCAAAAGGTTGCTCACCGAGATGGTTAATGTTTTCGGTGATGCATAAAACCTGATTAATGAAATCAGGTGCATAATTAGCTTCAAAGCAATTGACCGATTCTTGAACAATTATGATTGGTGATTTATGAGCCGAATGATTGTTTACCACACATCGTCTAAAAATCGAATGGCTACAAATATGTGGGTATGAAAAATGTTTAAGTTCAATTTAGCAGGAATCAACTTCGATTATCCAAATGATTTAATCGAATATCGAATTACCGATCGTGTTAATGTGCAGTCCTACTATTGTTAGTGCTAGCAACCAAATTCAAAAAATAAAAGTTAACTGGCGCTTAAATATTTACACATTTATTTAGTATCATTTACTTATAATAAGCAAGTATCCTGGCTTGAGAGATTCTTACAACTGGAAAATTCTTTATATAGAATTGGTGAAATCAGTGCAAATCATAACGGTTTCCGTATTCCTGATTTAAAACAACATAGAAGTCTGACAAACAAATGGTGATCTACCTGCTTAGTATTTTTTTCATTTTAATTTTCTTAACCCAACATTTTATTACTTTTTATACCTTTCCTTTGGAAATTGAATGTAAATTGATTATGTAAACGGTTAAAGAAAAAAATGGAATTCTTTATGATAATTATGAACTCGAACTTAGAATCACTATATAGTTAGACCGCTAGATCTGAGCGCAGTGTAAGTTTCTATTTTTTTTTCAAAATAGGAACCAAAGAACGAGTTACAACGCAATGCCGTGGCCGAGGCTAGGCGCAACGAGTTGGAGTCTTACCAGCGTGCGCTCGACATTCAATGGCTCAACAATCGGATGGAAGATGGCAGAATGGGCCGCTGCCTCGCCCTGGTCCAGAGGGAAGCTGAGATGGAAAAAGATTTTCAAGAGGTATACATTCAGCTAGCCATTAATCTTGTTTGACTGGCCTATTGGTCCAGTGGAAAGTGAAATTAATCTCTGAGTTGGATGCCATGAATTCGAATTCCACCTAAGATAAATATTTGTGTTATGAGCACAGGTATTTATTCTCTGTTAATTGCTAGATTATCTATTCTGTAAGCATGTATTCAGATATTTATATTACATAGTCTAACTGCTATCTAGTTGCCACAGTCCAGCCTCTAGTGTATTTGGCGGGTTAGTTTGTGATCAGAGGGTTGTCTATTACTTGTCCAAAATTTTTTTTTCATTTGTATTGTACAACCCATGTAATCCATAATGTTTATGTAAATGATATTGATGTTACAAACATTTATAATGTATACACACACAAAATATTTTATTAAGAGTTTAAGGTATTTTTTGAGTAAACACAGATTTAGTAAATTGCATCTATACACACATTATTGCTGTTATTAACAGCAGTGTGATCTTCCAGTGCTTTGAGGGTCACTTACAATGTAGAATTACAAATTAAACAGTAAACTTCAAAGTCAATGCTTATAAGAAAGTTAGTTTTCACAAAAATTTTGCTTGTAAATATGTATCTCTCACATACTAAACAAATGTGGGTTAGTATACTTAACACACTTTAGACAAGATTAAAAAGAACTAAGAAGTGAATGTTTCTTCATGATTTGAACCCTAAATTATGTTACAAACTTGTTACTGTGCTGCTAGCTATGGGTAAATCAGAACTTTTAACATATATCTTGTAACAGGATCTATGGCATCCATGCTGCAAATTGTACCTTATTTTAATGTGATCTTTTAAATGAGATATTGGTCCATAGTTGGATGTGTTTATATAATTATGTCTTATACCTCGGGACAACTTCAAACACATCCAGAATGTAATGGAGAATGTGCTATGGTAAAACCAGATAGCTGGTAAACTGCATGCATAGTATATATGCATTTTTAAATATAAAATTTTGTAACTTATACCCAGATACAAATACTGTTCATTAAAAAAATATTAGTCCTTTATGGGATTCGAATTTACAATCACCAACCTAACAGAATTTGCCTAAACACTGAACCAACAAATCAATCAATATTGTGATACACATATTATATAATACCAACTCTTGAATCATATTACAGAGAACTGATCATGCCGCAATTGTCAATGCCCGAGCAGAGGAGGAAGCGAAGCTTGGTTTAGAAATTTCCAAGCTAAAAAATGAGCATGTGAATGAGCTGATGCATCGGCACTACCTGCGAGAACGTGACCCTAGCTTGAGAGAACTACAAAAAAAACTGCACGCTGGGTATGTCTGCAGGGATCTGCAGCAACAGATACAGAATAATGAGTACAGGAAATTGCAGGATAAAGTAATTTAAAGTTGCTTCTTTGTTTTTGTAAATATGTAGTGTATATGTATATTTAAAATATAGCTGGTCACAGGCGAAGGTTATAGGGTAGGGTTAAGCAATCCAGTGTTTTCTCCAATTTATGAAATGTATTTACAGTAGAACCTCTATGTCGAACATGAAAGGAGACAAAAAAATTTGGTTATAGAGTTCTCTTCTTATGGAAGATTTCGACTTAGGTGGATTTTGATTCGACAAACAGTTTGAGACTCATTCTTACTAATTTTGGAGTTAGAGAGGTGTAATAAATAAAAATGTTAACAAGTAAGCACATGTTACCGTGAGACATAAATTCCTTAAGTGGTAATTGTATTTATTGTATACTGCCAAATTTTTTTCTAAGAAACAATGATGTACTTACATTGTTGGCTAATTCTTAAAGTCGGTAACTTATTTTTCTTCGAACTATAGAGGTAATAAGTTTCAAATAATAGAGTTGTAAAATAAAACATTGCTATGTTCGAGATGTAGAGGTCCATATCAGTTTTTTGAGCTGTAGAGGGAAAATATGTACCAAAACGACTCGCAGGGATGCACCAATTATTTTGACTAATAGAGGATTGAGATTTCGAGTAATGGAGGATTTAGGGCTTGAAGGAAAGGGAACAAAACATATTTTCGAGTTTTGGATGTTTTCTATTGAGGTTTGGCTTAAAGAGATTTTACTGTATATGTATATTATATGACTGAACTATTACTTGTTTTAAAACAATTTATAATTTTTTATTGGATTGTCTTGTGGCTGTTAAATTCAAGAAAATTTACAGTTTAATGGCTGAATCACTTGAGTGAATTCAAACCAAAGCAATAAACTATTAAAAAATTATAAAAAAAGGAACATCACGCCTGTAGTTCACGAAGAGGTAGGCAGAGGCTGTTTATGTCTAACTAAAAAATAGAGGGTGACCCTATTGCCACTGGGCACAAATCCAGATTCTGAGCCAGTACTAGAAAACTCTAATAAAAAATTTAAGTTAGAAAAACCCAATAGTACTTGACCCATATTTTGAACCCAGGACCACTAGACCAATGAGGCAGTCAATAATATTATAATATTTATTGAGTTTAAAAATTATATTTTGTTATTAATAATCATGTTTAATTTTTGGAATATCCAAGGTTGAAGAAGCTCAGGCGAATCGTGTAATGCTCAATGCATTATATAATGAAACAGAAGAAACTGAGCGTGAGGGTAAAGCGAAGATTGAAAGGAATACTCAGTACTGCAAGGAATTGCAGCAACAACTGGTCAATAAACAGAGACAACGTCAGTGCCAGTATGAGGATACATTGATAGAGAAGAAGATGCTGGAGGATATTATAAGGACCATTGCTGATGAGGATCAGAGGTAGACTCTTAAATGAAAAGTGTAGTTAATATATAAAATGTACATTATTTTTTTCGGTGTTGACAATATGACTTAGCGACCTTATTATTTTACTTTATCTTACTTATTTAGATTCAACTTGCAATATTAATAGCTGTATATTTTAAGTTGGTTGGGTTTCCCCATCTACCCTTATCTTTACTTAGATCATTATTTCCAACATGCTCTTACAAATTAGTCCAAATAATGCTAAGAAGGTATGAATTAAAATTATATTTGTCCTTAGTTCACCACTGCCTGTGTCATTTGTTATTTTAAATATTAGAACACGTAGCAAACCTTTGTCCATTTGTGAATAGATATACATATTGTCATCTTCATCAATAGCCTGTCCAAGTCCACTGCTGGACATAGGCCTCCCCTGAGTAGTTTTTGCTCATGATCCTCGCACCAGGCATGTGGCTTGGAGATCTTGCACGGCTTCTCGCACCACCTACGCTGCTGCTCGTAGGCGGCCAGGGCATGTAGCCGCGCGCCGCATTACGCATTCAGCTAGCGCTGGGTTTAGTCACCTCGTAGACACGGGTACCCTGGCATGGGCTTGGGTGGTGTATTCTTTTTCCGCCCCGACAAGGATATACATATGTATATGATGTACAAACCCATACATAATGAAATACATGTTAGCATCAATGTAATTAGTTTATACATGATATAGCATATGTATTATAGAGTTTATTTTAGCAACAT
>DWEH01000205.1:0-13283 GCA_018245815.1 Apyrrothrix aesculapus | reverse complement strand
TTCCGTAATTCTAGGCGGAGCCACTTGGGCTCGCCACAAAACCCGGTGAAGCTATGAAGGCCATTAGGGTCAACAGCATACTGAGACATAGAAAAAAAAATGTTGAGTGTCGCAAAAACTAAAACAGAACTTGGGCGGTAGAAATATCGACGTTGAGAGCTGTATGAATGAAGATTCAGTGACTAGAGTTATGAAATATATGTTTATACTCGTATATCTGGGTAAGCAGAAAAAATGAATAATTGGTACGTAACGTCTGTGACTAATGAAGAGGTAGGCAGAGCAGTGTGGTACACTCCCGCGTTTCACCAGTAACGTTTACGTCCCATTATGGAATAGGTGGTGAGTCTATTGTCATACACCTTGCACAAATACAGACTCAGAGCCACTACTAGAAAAATCTAAATAAAAATAATCTAATAGTACCCGACCCGGGATTTGAACTCAGGACCTTCCGATCGGCAGCCGCATTTGCAACCAACGCGACCAACAAAGCAGTCAAAGAATAGTAATAAAATGAATAATATCAAGGTCAAATGCTAAAAACATTTATAAAGCTAATACGAATGGTAAAGTTGCAAAAAGTAGATTTAGTACTTAGTACTTCGGTCGAATCGGGCGTGTCCTAAAAGAAGGCCAGGTCTGGAGCATCTTTAATAGACGAGCACGTACCGACTTTAGTAAACGGCAAAAAGCGAACAGGATTTTTAAAGACTAGAGCTGGTGGAAATCCTCAACTTCCGCAAATCCTATTGGAAAATAGTCCTGATACATATGTACATATGTATTTTAAACATATTAACCGGAACTATATTCGTATTATAAAAAGCGATTTTTATTTCATTTATCATACTGCATATGGAGTTAAATTTATTTCTCAACTTCATCTTTTTAAGGACTCGTTCCGCATATAAGCTATGCCGGACTGTAGTACAAAGAGCCGGTTAAATTCCTGGTTAAACAGACAACTGAATGATGAATTAACATATCTATGTGCATCTGTTTTTATATTCAACGTACATGTCTATGGCACCCACGGCTCATGTGTGGGGTCTATGAGCCTATTGTCTATGGATCAGCGTGAAGTGTCATTCATTGATTTATATGTTTATTTAAAGCCTTGTCTCGTTCGTATATATTTTAATAATTAATTAGGGTTCGATGACGACGTAGTACTTACGATATAATTTCAAAAAAATCTCTATCATGACCCGTAGATAAAATATCCAAGAATAATACTCAAGTATAAAAAATAATGCTCAATAATAATACTTCACTCCCCAACCCGCATGTCCAGCATGGGGATTATGGGTAAAAACCCCCTAATAGGAGGCCTTTGTCCAGCAGTGGACTGTTACAGACTGATGATGAATACTCAAGTAGCAATAGATGGAGTCTTTGTAGCAAACGCTTTGTAATGTAATATGTATACAATACCTATGGTTGTAATTGTCGTTATAAAATGCTTTAAATCTTTTCCATCAACAAAATGTGACGACAACATGACAGTAATTAAAGATAATAACAGTTGCTATTCCCACAGTCATGTTACCAATTAAACACTAAGTTAAGATCTTATTAACAATTTACACTAACTGGATTGTTCAGTCCTATTCCTACAGTCTTAATAGATCTATTCCCACAGTCCTATTTGAGATTACTAGATTACTTGCCTGTGTCTATGAGCGTTAGCGACTGTTTGAAACTGCTACTCTAGTGTAACATCACGCCTGTAATCCCCGAAGAGGCAGGCAGAGGAGTGTAATACTCCCACTTTTCACCAGTTACGTTAGACGTCCAATCATGGTAGAGAGCTTTTTGCCATACACCGCGCACAAATCCACTATTAGGAATTTCAAGTCACCCAATAACATCCGACCCGGGGATCGAACCCAGGACTTCTCGATCAGCAATCGCGCTCGCATTCACTCGACCAACGAGGCAGTCACTGCTAGTCTATTCACTTAAAAAAATATCACAACAGGATCAAAGTACTATTGACAGCCCCAGCAGTATTTGTTTTGATTGTAGACGGATTCCTAATTTCAATTGGTAAATCGTGGAAACGGACACTGACCGTCAAATGAAGTCAACGTTCTCTTACGCAATAGCGAAAATCTAACCCATCTCACCTCGGGTCGCTCACCCTTCTGTGTGAGTCGAATGTCTGAATTACATCAAAGATATACATTTAGAATTAGGTTTTGGAAACAAGTGAATATACAATATTATATATCGAGCATTATAGGAAAATTTACGTAACATCGCGCCTATAATCCCCGAAGAGGTAGACAGAGAAGCGTAATACACTCCCACGTTTCACCAGTTACGTTTACGTCCCATTATGGAATAGGTGGTGAGCCTATTGCCATACACCGGGCACTAATCCAGACTCCGAGCCAGTACTAGAAATTCAAATTTTTAGAAAAATCCAATAGTACTCGACCCGGAATTTGAACCCAGGACCTCTCGATCGGAAGTCGCGCTTTCAACCAACACTACCAACGAGGCAGTACTGGATTAGATTTCAGCATCTCACTTCAGGGATTCGGGGCCTATATTAGATTTTTAGAGCATCTTAAAGAAAACCTGACGAACATGCCTGACTAATAATTCTTAAAAATGTACTTTACTATAGTGAAGTCTGCATAAACTATTGTACACGTGTTAGACTCCAAAATTCCCCAGCCCTTTAGATTGAGATAATAGATTACTAAGTTTCGGTATGAATCCAAGCTCATGTTAGCGCCAGCTCGCGATCTTCGCCTAGATCACAATCTAACGTGTGTAATACACTCGCTCGTAAATTTGCTGTAACAGCTTAGCATTGTGTTCAGCGTGACACATGATTCATGTCACATTAACAATTCAAATTGCTTAACACACACGCACTGTGACGGCTTTAAGATAAGTGATATAAAATTGTTCTGCGTCTAGACATTGATGGGAATGTTGATGACAAGAAGTCATACAGTCAGCCTATTGTCGAGCAGACGTCGTTTATTACATGCTCTTTCGTTCCTCCATTCGTTCGTTTCTTGAATTGTTCTTCATTCATTCATTTACCTTTATATATTTTATTTAGGTGTTTCCAACGATTGCAGTGAATATAAGTCGTACTGTAAGCTAAAAATAATTACAATGTTAAAGTTATACCTACTTTTTATATTAATTCTATTAAAAGTAAAGGTGCGAATAAAAAATTTGATTAGCTAAGACTCAGATTAAACGAGACATGGATACGGTAAATTAGATGGTACAATTCAGTACTCGGAATGACCTATTAGTACCTACGGATCAGAAGTCAACCTCAGGCTTATTTATTTGGTTCAAAATTACTTTGGGTTACACCAGCACTCAAAGAAATAATGTATTTGTATTTTGGGAACTTTTTGTACAAGGGTACGTGATACTAAATTAGATAGAATCTATGCTTAAGATCAGACAACTAGTCTGGCAAACTGGCTTGCATAACTATTAATTGTATCTATAACAAATAAAAAATTCTCGAACAAACGTACAACTGAGATACGAACAAACAACGAATCATTAAACGAGTGAACACACAAACAAACAACACTTTGCAAAGACTGTTGTATTTAATAGAAATCTACGTGCAATCAATAAATCTGAGTTTGTTTGTTTAGAATAAGCTGAATCTATTGTTGAATGGTAAGTACTGTGAGGCAATGACCTAAGATTTCGGCCGAGAGGCGGATGCGTTCTGACCGCTGCGGTACAATTACGAGTGGAATATACAAACAGTTGGCTTAATTATTTAACACAATAAAACTATTGTAGCGTTGCAGTACCGTAATTTTAATTAATATAAGGTTAACGGAGTTTTACCAAACGCACAAGAATTAACTGGGTTGTTGGTTTTGGGGTTTGTGATCTTAACAGTCGTCCGGGGCCAACCCCAGAAAGCAGGAATTCGATTGCTATCCAGAGGTAATGTTTATGAACGTGAGTATTTTTGTACGTAAGCGTGTATTTAGAAATTTATGTAAGTAGTTTACTCATAGTTTACTGACTGGTTCTCGTAGTACAGTCTCTACTACTTTGTAACTTTGTAATGTATGTAACATCAAGCCTCTAATCCCAGAAGGTAGGCAGAGGAGTGTAGTACACTCCTACGTTTCACCAGGTACGTACAGGTCCCATTGTGGAATAGGTGGTGAGTCTATTATAAAGGTCGATATCATATAAAAACCTACTTTCATTACATTTTAGAGATCCTGTCAAATACAATTCTGATTACCTTTATTTGACATTTGGGTGTCCAACGGTCCGCCGCGACCTTGAGTCTATAGGCGGAAGCTCCTGAGGAAGGATAGGTCACCTATTGTCCATGAGTATATAATATCCGTTTATCTTTTCCTCGATATAGTCTTATGTTCTACTGTCGTGCAAGAGTCTCACCCGCAACTGTGCAAGATTCAAGTTTATATAAACGGCAGTGTTAATTGAAAGGTCGTTCTTTGTATGCGTATTCGACACGATGCCCAACAATAGAGAATGGGCCGATTGACAATTTGATACAGAAGACAATAGCTTCAGTAGTATGAATACAAGGTGGTTGTAGCCAACATTTTGCATAATGCTTTTGGGGTCGATCTGTTCGCGTTTCAATGATGGACATAAGTCTCTTTGAATGTTTGGAGCCTAGTTTAAAATGTTGCTTCAGTTCTAATTTGAGATACGGGAATTATTGTGATGACCAAGTTGGAAAAAAAAGTCCCGAACTAATGCGTAATGTGCTCTTTGAAAGTAAGTGTTACTATTGCCTCCTTACCAATGTACATGCATAAAGTTAGTCAAGGTAATTTATTTTGCCTTGGTAATCTGGATTTTTTAAGAATGTCAAACTGAAAATGAAAAAGTTATATTGATTACTTTTCGGTATGTCACAGGGGCGAGATAACTGCGATAAATCAACGTAACGTCACGCCTGCAGATCCCACAAGAGGTAGACAGAGGAGTGTAGTGCACTCCCACGTTTTACCAGTTACGTTTACGTCCCACAATGGAGTAGGTGGTAAGCCAGCGGAAAGCGGCCAGCGATACAATAAATCAAAATCAGTGAATAACAATATATATGCACAATTAAACGATTTTGTACAATCAACACACTCCATTAAGAGGTAAGGTCTGTGCATAAACAATAAAATTCGTCGGTTTGTACGTTATAACGTCTAAACTTAACTGTGGTAAGGCACGCAAGGACATCAATAAATGGGCAAAATGTTTAGCAAGGAATATTTGGTGTTACGTTTTAGGCGTTACGACGTTAGTATAGCAACACCAACTGGCTACTGTAGCTCAGAAACTATGATGAGAGAGACATTAACGCGCGCCCACATGTGGGACAGAAGTCCACAATCCTCAGTAAGCGCTATCAATGTTGCAGGTTGAAATGATAACAGCCAATTAGAAAAATACATTGTTTGCAAAACTGTAAACGAATAGACCGCGATACACATTTTGTAGTACTGTTAGTCGTTACGAGAGACAAGTATGAAGATCTCAGACAATATAACAATAGTCCAATGCCATTAAATGCAACTGAGATTGAAGGAAACAAGTATATACGAGTGCTTATGTTTTTCAAAATTATATTTGAAGAAATATATATATACTGCCTCCGTGGTCGAATGGTTGCGAGCGCGAATACTGATCGAGTGGTCCTGGGTTCAAATCCCGGGTCGGGTACTATTGGATTTTTCTAACTAGATTTTTTAGTTCAAATTACTGGTAGTGGCTCGGAGTCTTGATTTATGCCCGGTGTATGGCAATAAGCTCAACCCCTGTTCTATTGTGGGACGTAAGCGTGACTACCGTAGTAAAACGTGGGGATGTACTACTCCTCTGTCTACCTTTTCGATAACGACACACGTGATGTTACATGTACATAATACAAAACATTCATATATAAATAGAGCAATATATTCAGATCATCCTTCACTTAAAAAGCAAGAAACATTAAGCATTTAGCAAATGACGACAAGGAAAAATCAAGATCACAGAAGATACTGATGGAAACTTAATCACTGGACCATCGTTGCATTAGAACACAATAATGTGGGGTAGAACACAAAAATGCACTTGGCGTCTCTACAGCGAAGGCAATTAAACTTTATAGCCATTATATTATAATAATTACAACTAAAAGCCATGTGGATCATAAAACTAATCAGCGTTCAGAGCATTGTAAACTGATTAACGAGTTTATGTTTTTATTAAACTACATCGGAACAATGTTGCATCAGTATGAATGATTAGGTTTGCGTGGATATATTTATGTAGGTACTATCTGCATATTTACATTTATATGTAAATTACTATGTGCATACTAATGTATTATCACGCCTCGTAGGGGTAGGTTGACACTAAGGATTTCCATCGACTACTATGCTGGCAAACTTCTATGGCCTATTGTATGCATTTCAAGCCAGGTTATAAGAAGGCGAAACAATTGTACCGTATCCAATGCAAATCCTTAATGAAAATGTATACTGCCATATAAAATATGACATATGTTTATCATATTTGACACTATGGTTACGTCCACCGGTGTATGGAATAGGTGGTGACCCTAGTGCCATACACCGGGCACACGTCATTTTATACCGTACTATAGTTTATTTCTATTATTTAGTCAAAAACATTAATATTATCGTGGTAATTTGTTGCAACTTTTTTCTTGTAATGAAATTTAGTTTTGTAAAAATCACAAATCTAAGAATCCTGATGTGGAAGTTAAATCCAAGTGGAGTGCATTTACGAGGCTTTGATCCAGAGGTTAGCACACATGTGTGCAAACACTAAAATATAGTTATTATTATTATTAATATCGCACGTTACAGCTGACGATATTACAACGCAGTACAGTGCGGGCCACAGTTATGTGCGAGTGGCAGATATTTTTTGGAAAACAGTGCAATCGAAATATTCTACCCACCTAGATATGCGCTTCGGTCTACCAACAGTTAGATCACCTACACACTATCCATGCAAATTCCTTATTAAGGTAACATTCGCGTATTCGAGCCGGCTAAGTAATTTCCAATGTTCGTTTATTTAAACTAACAATTTGTACACCGTCCGTTTCATCTAACAGAGGCATGGTCTAGATTGTTATCACTGTCTTGCCTTATCTGAGATTTTGCGTAAATACACTAAATACAATTTTCCATATTGAATATACGTTTACACCCAAGTTACACTAAGCTCACCTTGCCACTGTTCTGAGTATCTTCTCATTCGTACAAAATGGCTTTAAACATGTTTAATATTGGGTATTTGAACTGCCTCGTTGGTCGTGTTGGTTGCAAGCGCGACTGCCGAACGAGAGGTCCTGGGTTCAAATCCCGGGTCGAGTACTATTAGATTTTTCAAAAAATTAGAATTTCTAGTAGTGGCTTGGAATCTGGACTTGTGCCCGGTGTATGGCAATAGACTCACCACCTATTCCGTATTGGGACGTAAACGTAACTGTGAAACGTGGGAGTATACTACACTCCTCTGCCTACCTCTTCGGGGATTACAGGCGTGATGTTACGTAATATGAGGTGTTTGAAATATAATAGTATAACTAAAAAATCAATCTTGATTTTTACAGTAAAAGTAATGCATTTGCACACACGCGTATGTGTTATCTATAAAAATGATCTTACATTAGTAAAATGTGCAATACAATGTTGAATAGGTCCATGGACTCGTTCCAGTTGGATGGTGCGCGATGTTTACGCAACGTACTCGTATCTTCTTCGTTTTGATTCAATCTAAGACAGCTATAAGGTTGTGCTGTCCATACAATGACGGGTCATTTAATCCCATTGGAACTTATTTAAAATCCTTGTTATAACACAGTATTTTTCAATCTTTTTGGGGTAAGGTACTTTTAACAAAATTTTTTGATTTGTTAAATTTGCACTACTGAACGAAATATTTGTCTTTCATACATCATCAATTGTATAGCTGTGTTACTCGTATGTACATACATAAATTTTTATTTTGGTCCAAGAATAAAACAACTAAAAATTCCGAAACTAAAATATATGACTATGCATGAACATTACATATTGTTCAATAATTTTAAAATCAGCTGTGTTGTCCACTTCAGATTCTTTCAGAGATCACCACTCAACTTAATACTGGTTAAAAACAATTAGTACATATCATTAAAAAATCTAGTTCGAAATATTTAAACCATGTACGCAACGGTGACAACTTGTGACAGTTTCTTGGGTAATAAACACCGCACACGGAAGCCAACAGGTCATTGGGTTACTGCGTATTTAACGGTGTTATAACGCCTATACTTCCCGAAGTTGTAGGCAGAGGAGTGTAGTACACTTCCACGTTTCACCGATACGTTATACATGCCACCGTGCTGTCCCAATAGCAAATGAGCCTATTGCTATAGACATTATTATATTTAATTGTTAAACGTTTCTTGATTATCCATGGACATTATCAAATCATATACCAATTTAATTGTCGCATATTTTGCTACTATACAGGGGCTGTCCCGAAAAACACGTGGGCTAAGCCGGTACATATTTCGATCGTGCTATTATGCTTATAATCATAGTTTTTTTATGTCCTCTACTGATATAACATGTCTTATTGTTTAAGTGAATGGCGTTCACATGTATAATTGACATACATAACGCTGTAAAGTACTTACATATATGCATATTTGTTTTCAAATGTTCTATGTTTTACTATTAAACGTTCCCTGAAAAATATACGTAACACATGTAACTTAACATCACGCCTGTAATCCTCGAAGTGATAGGCAGAGGAGTGTAGTACACTCCCACGTTTCACCAGTTACTTTTACGTCCCGTTATGGAATAGGTGGTGAGTATATTCCTATACACGGGGCACGGATCTAGACTCCGAGCCACTACTAGAACTTTCTACTAGAAAATGTCAGTTAGAAAAATCAAATAGTACCCGACCCGGGATTTGAACCCAGGACCTGTCGATCGGCAGTCACGCTTGCAACCAACACGACCAAAGAGGCAGGCAGAAATATACTTTATTAAATTATGTACCGGCTTAACTCACGTATGTTTTTTCAGAATATCCCGACTATTATCAGACCTGTCCTTCTTTACGAGCTCCATATATAAATAAATAATGTCTTGTGTGTTATGTTTTTAAGTCTTCAATAAATAAATGTAGCACACATGTTATATCACGCTAAAACACTTTCATTATAATCTTGCCTATGATATATGACCGTTTGTATAAAGAATTTGGTTTTACAATATCTAAAGATTTGTCTATGCTACTGTAATGGCTAAATAAATCAAACTATGTTATGAACTCACTGCAATCTTCAGATATCTAGCCAATCTTAGATACGAATTAAGTTCTAACTGAAATAGAGAATAGATCCGTATTAAATTATACAAAGTAAGTTATATCGAGAGTAGTCATAGAGTAAATATATACACTAGATATTTTGGTGAAGTATATCGTTTATGAAAAATGAATGTCTTGACTTATCTTGTTATAAAAAGTTTCATCGAAATGTAACGATACATATCTTGATGGCTAGCAGCAGAAATAGACGCAGGGCTACTTCTGCAACCAGCTTTGCCAGACAGTTTTGCATCATTCAAAGAAATCAGTCAAATATCTGAGCGAATGATAAATAAATGATTGTTATATTCACAAAACGTATTGGTATATAACTTGTTGTTATTATAATACAGCGTTAATATAATTTTTAAATAGTATTCAGTTATCAAAGAGTCTTGCTATTGAAGATCAAAAACAAATATTTTCATACATATGACACATATGTAAAAGAATTTTCAAATCATAACGACTGGACGTTGCTATGTTTCAAATGCAAAAACGTTACACGCATCGTCATAAATGACCCTTTTCAAGTAATATTATGATAGATAAACATTTTTAAAAGCCTCATGAAACAGAACTAATTTAAAAAAAAATTGATACATGAAAAAAAATAAAAAAGTCCAAACACATCACCATACTTTTAAAACGGTATTCCATTATCGGCGACACATTATAACCGACGACACTGGTTCACATCACTGAGCAAAAAAAAAATTCGATTCGAATCGATTTTTAAATTTCATATATCGAACAGGAATGTCTATATCGATTTCACACGAGTGGAAAATCGACTCCTGATCTTTTGAACCGCGAAGTTTAACTTATTAAATTATTCACATTTTAATTGGTACTGTTCTCTGAATAGAAGATACAGTAGAGCACATAGTGGCTCAAGCGCACAAATTAAACTGAACGCCTTCTGTGTACATTCGGCGAGATTCGCTTTCGTACCTTGCTCTGTACTGTGACGCCACAGAGCTGGGAAAATACAGACACGGCCTTCGATATTATAATGAGCTTTACCACGTACCATTTACCTACATTCCTAATAATAGCTGCCAGTCAAATTAAGATGTTATATACCTTATTATGGATTTTAGTACGCTTTTATTGTATTTAAAATGTTTCATAATACATGAACCTGCTTATTTAATTAAGTAGAATTCTTAGAAGTCTACAACATAATAATTAAAATGCTACTTGTAATTCGTTTACAAGAACATATTATCAACAAAACACTATCACTATTGAATAATATTTCCATGTATATTATTAATGCCTGCAACATTCACTGCTCTACATAACACTATTACAGAGAATGTGCTTACTCATTATTATTCATTGCTAAGAGCGTTAATAACATTAATAAGACGTATGAATTTTGATCTCAAGTAAGTCTAAATGTGTGTAGATACATCATGTCTACTGATAGTAAGAATTGATTATGTAGGTGTGAACCAGCCAAAGACGCAAATAGTACAAATGTCTGTCGCAAAAGATATGTCCGTTTGATAAGCTATGACATATCATTTTAAGAAATAAAATATGATTCAAATTGGAATTTTACTAAGCGTCCAAGTCTCTTACATGGTAATAAAAAGCAAAGTTAAAATTATTTTTATTGCATTTTTATTACATAGCCAACACACTTCATACAACTTCTACGTTTTTCTCTGTCCACTTTTCAAATTCATTCGTAAAAATGACTACTTTACCTCGGCTATTCTATATACATGCAGATCTATGTCTAGCAGTGCACTACCGTCTGTCACACGTGGCTGCCTCAACTAATGTACTGGTCGGTCCACTGGCCAGCGGAAGGTCTAAAAACGGACCGCGGATTGAATAATTCCTTCCACTAGCTTCTTATTGTGCTGTTCTCTTCAGCACGTCGACGAGTAATGTACGTACGGGAACTTCAAACGCATGGTCGATTATATGTAACGTAACTAACTTTATATTTTGCATACACTTAGGGGAAGAAGCGAAGACTGATGGTACGTACAGGCTAGAAGGAATGGATGGGTACACATTAAAAGCTCACCAGAGGGTAGCGTGGATTCTGCTTTATTGTTAATAATAATAGTAACGTAACATCACGCCTGTAATCCCCGAAGAGGTAGGCAGAGGAGTGTAGTACACTTTCACGTATCACCAGTTACGTTTACATCCCATTATGGAATAAATGGTGAGCCTATTGGCATATACCAAGTACAAATCCAGACTCCGAGCCACTACTAGAAATTTCTACAAGCAAAATTTAAGTTAGCAAAATCCAATAGTACTCGACCCGGGAATTGGAACCCAGGACCTCTCGATCGGCAGTCGCCCTTGCAACCAACACGACCAACGAGGCAGTAAGAGAAAAAGACAGGCATTAATAATGGTACATAATTATAATAAAATATTTAGTGATAATAATAATAATAAGATTCAATGCGACTTGCTACGACGGTCAAAGAAAAATCGTAACGAAGCCAGCCCAATTTAGTTCTCCATAAAGTTCGCAAATAGACAAATTAGAACACCAAAATGAAGGTATATGTGAAAATTAAGCTTATTATGTCTCATTCCGAGGGCCCTTTTTATGCTAAAGCGACTGCACTACATGGCGCTTAAATGAGCAAGCCACATTCCGCGCTTCTACCGCCTTTAAACATCTAGAACTTAACACTACCGAACAGGACTGCAGGAATAGGACTATTAATGTCAGATGTTCATAAGATTTTTAATCAGTGTTAAATTGGTGACACGACTGCAGGGATACGGACTGTTAGTCTCATTAACTATAGTTAACTAATTTGTCTAAAAACGCAACTTTCTGGACAATTCGCATTCCCCATGAATTGTCTCCATTTTTGTTGCTGTGACGTCATACTTCTGACACTTCGATTCATCAAACCAAACTTCGTACATAAAACTCTACCCACCAGTAATGACACGAGAAAATTCTCAGGGGACAGACAGCCTTTGTGTTTCCATTCCTGACTTCTATCCAAATGTTTTCTGGTAGAAGTCGCCATCTTTTGTAGAAGTCTATCCACCTCTTCAAATTAGTATTATTTTAGTTCAAATTAGTGTTTTTCATGTACTAACAATAAAGAATTGTATTATATATATTATTTATTTATTTATTTATTATAAGGATATGTATGTATATATATATTATGTATGTATACAGTGTAAGATAGCAGCTAATATTCTAACGATTTTTCTACGTCTCGCTCCAGTTGGTAGTGGTAGGGATCTTTATGCCTTCTTTATGGTGCTGTAGATTCTACAGGTAGAAAAATTTTGAGGAGATATTTTTTGTTCTATATTCACTATTTCGAGAAAGTTATGATCTTATTCATAGCAGTATATTTTGAAAATTGTTGACATTACATTTTTTTTAACTGTCCTACAATGAACGTTCATAATTGATAATGTGGGTCATTTAGTCTGTAAGCCCCTTTTGATCATAAATTATGCGTGTTTCAAAACTATTGTTCGTGTGTTTTGAAATTCTCGCATATGATATGTTCACAAATGTTTTTCTAGTGATCGTATCGCAGAAACAGCATTGTCTTGCAATGTATTGGTAAGTATTTAATCAGAAAGAGCAAGCGAATGCGATAACATATTGCCTTTTTTACCGACGCTTTGGGTTCAGTCCGGCTAGCACAACATAAATGATATCTTAAGTTAAGTAATGACTGGTTAGCTTGTGTTTTGGGTGATGCACAGATTACATGATTTTAGTAATGTTGTTGCGATTTGTAGATTTTGAGATAACTTTAATTACAAAACGTATCCTACTCAATTAACCCCATAGTCCCCAGTTAGGAATCCTTACGAGTCATTCGCGAAATACCATGTAAACGTAACATCACGCCTGTAATCCCCGAAGAGGTAGGCAGAGG
>DWEH01000204.1:0-13295 GCA_018245815.1 Apyrrothrix aesculapus | reverse complement strand
GGTTCGATTCCCACACAGAATAAATATTTGTGTGATGAGCACAAATATTATGCTGCTATTATGATGCTTAGTTTGGGATCAGATGGCCGTGTGTGGAGATGTCCCAAGATATTATTATTATTATTAAATATCTCTATTCCTATAGACCTGTCATTTTATCACAATCCGCTTATAACTTTGTTTTTGTGTGGACTATACATGGTATGTTAAGCAAACTGTATAATTTATTGAATGACTTCCTTATTTATTCATTAATTTATTTATGTATCTTTAATTAAATGTTAATAACTATTGCTTCGTTGGGCGAATGGTTACAAGTTAGAAAAATCCAATAGTACCCAATCCAGGTTTTGAACTCAGGATCTCTCGATCGATAGTCGTGCTTGCAACCAACAAAACCAACGAGGCACTATAGTCTTCATTAAATAAATAAAAAAATATATTTAAGGCTCTTTTAGTGGAACAAAAATATAAACACATTTATGCAAATATAATAGAATATTTATTTAGTACGACGCCTGTAACCATTTCATTTTTCGCGACAACAATATTTTCTATACACCTTACAAATATTCGGAAGTAAAACTGTATTGAACTCCTGATCTGAGTTCACAAAAGTTACTCCGCTCCAGGTACTCGGCGACAAAACTTATACAATTTTTATGCCGTACCCAAAAGGCCTCGTACGTTTTATATAGCCGCCGCATTAAATAGATTGACGGTGGAAAGATTATGCCTCAGAGCATACTAGACCTATCGGGCCCGAATAAAATGGGGGTAACCAAACTTTTTCAATAACAACATACCTCCAACGTAATACATATAATATAGAATGAAATCATGAAAATAAGTAATCACATTACGTAACAAACAATGTCTCTACGTTCAATAAATATTATCTGTAAGAAAAATAGAAATGTAACAATAAGATACCTTAAGTTATTGATTAATATTACATTACATTTTATTTGGCTCTAAAATATAGTTTTCTATCTTTCTTTCTTTTTCCTAATAAATTTTCTTCTTTCTTAATAAATGTTTTAACAAACCTTAATACGTAACATCGTAACATCACGCTTGTAATCCTCGAAGAGATAGGCAGAAGAGTGTAGTACACTCCTACATTTCACCAGTTACGCTTACGTCCCATATGGAATAGGTGGTGTGTCTATTGCCATATACCGGGCACAAATCCAGACTCCGAGCCACTACTTGATCTTCTTATTTCAGAAAAATCCAATAGTACTCGACCCGGGATTTGAACCCAGGACCTCTCGATCGAAAGCCGCGCTTGCAACCAACACGACCAACGAGGCAGCCAACCTTAATAAGCATTATGCAAACCACTGCTTCCAATATCGGTTAATCGTATTTACGTGAAAATACATACTTTATAATCATCATCGACATACATCTTATCATTCCATTGTTGGATACGAATCTCCTCTAACATTGACGAGGGTAAAGCCATAGTCTGCCACGCTCGCATACGGGTTGGCAGACTTCACACGTCTTAGAGAATGTTACTGAGAACTGTGAGGTATAGGCTTTTCCCACAATAGATTTTCCCGCCGTCATACTGATGTTCATTAATAAAATCATACACAATTTTTGTAAACTCAGGCCATTTGAACCCCAGACTGGTACGGGGGGCCGAAATCTAAGCCACTAAACTACTACTTATATTGTTAAAAGATTTATCATTTACAAAACAGAGCACAAAAGAATTTACTAAAATTGTTGTTATCTTCGGAATACAATCTATGTATCATGCGAGGAAATCTGTTCGCGTTACAGGGTGTAGACATTGTGACGTCATATTGAAAAATGAACTCCTTTCTTCGCTGTACACACTGCTACCAACAAGATTTCGTTTTTCGTCCAATATATACCGATTTCATTTCATACTAGCTGGTACATGTACCAGTATCTTGATATGCGTAAACTTAGGGCAAAAAAGTGACAGGAAAATAAAGTGAAAGTGGGAAATCTTAATTTTTCTGAAATAAATAATATGTCTTCTATGATAATTTAGGGCATGCTCTGTGTGCTGAGTTTCACGTCAATCAATTCCGGTTATCTACTCGTGTGGTGTAAAAACTTCGCAATCATATGATATAACTAAAACTCTTATATAGATTGTTTTAAGAACAGAAAATGAGTAGACTGATACCATATTTGTGACTTTCAAGTTAAACCATTTATGGAAACTTCAAGTGTACGCACTCGGTGCCAATTATCTTTATCCTTACATATCTCACACGTTTCTTTTACATAATATACAAGCAAACATGTGTATTTCAGTCGCTATAAAAATTATGCATATTTTCTGTATGTACACTAGTTTTTTAACAATCTATATAAATAAAACGGTAGAGGTCTGCGGTTTTGCGCGCACCACGCCAAAACTACCGGGTAGATTTAATTATTTTTTTTTAATTTTACTTCTTGGACACTTAGTCCTTACGTTAAAAAAATATTTACGACATCATCGTCTAATACAAAGTTATTTAAGTTTCAAAAAACTACTATTTTTAGCGATTTTTAAGACTAGCAAAGTGTATTTTTGCGTTTAATACTTTTATAATAGGTTAATAGCTTGTTATAGCAAAACATGTACGAGTATAGTAGAAAAATGATGGAAATGAAATTTTGTAGGTACACAATATCATATTTATATTTTATATAAATCGTAACTCTATATTTTCGATCCTTTACTCCCCGGTACACGTGTTTACCCTGACAAGTTCTGTGACAACACTGCAATAAATTGAATATCTGCGATTTTATAGACGACGTGTTGTGTTGAAAATTTGGATAAATTTTTACTTATATATGTATATATGCACATTTATATTCGCATTTCATCTTGTTGTTACACACGATTTCTTTAGTATAGAAAACCAAATTTTCACCAAGGTATCCCAAAACTTTTCAAATTAAAACTTAAAAGACAGATCACGCTACCTAAGCATTTATGATATAAGAATAAATATGTCAAATGTACCTTTTCGAAACGAAATATGTGGATTTGAATGTTATAAAAGTATTATAGTTGGATATTTGATAGTCATAATGACTAGACTAAATTGATAAAGGAATATGTTTGTTTGTTTGTTTCTGAAATTTTATAAAATGTTAGATATATTTATGATTTTAAATGATGAATTTATGATGTTCTTGCATGTTGTCGTCACATATAACTGTACTTGCACTAAGCATATAACATTGTAAAATGTATGTAAACCAATTTGTAAGTGTAAAGTATGTTTGTGACCTAAATAAATAAATAAATAAATAAATGTCACATACCGTTGTAATGCAATAGGGTGCGGACGGCGTGACGATGCAAATATTGAAAAGCTCATGCTGAGCTGCAAGAGGCTTTCGTTCGCAACATTCATCAAATGAGATGGTTCTTGCATTATCAAGAAAAGTTCCACAAACAAATAATATGCCAATAATTCAAGGACGACAATAAATGAAAACGAAATTTCGATACGTATGTAGTATATACTTTCATACCAAGTTGCATATTATACTATTTACTTGGGTGAAAAAAACATAGCATAAAGGAAAAAAATAAATTATCAAATTAGAAAGTTAGACTACACTATTACAATAAATCGTAGAAAGTACATCTTGAAATGACAGAATATAATTTTTAAAAGATTCACAAAGGCTGTCGCTCAAATTTCAGTCTGTTGTCTGATTCGCACAAATTGAAATAAAGAGCAATTTTTTATACAATAGAAGCATGACTTATTATTCGAAAATACTACGTTATAGGCAAAAACATTTGGCTCACTGCTTTTGTTACTGTTGCTACTTTTTTAAGGTTTTGTTCATTACAACCGATTGAAAAGTTCGTTCACGAAGAATATTTCTAGAACGTTCGTTTTCTCAATACTGACTATTATTACTCAAAACTCCATCGAATCAAAATGAAAATATATCTAGAAGTCAATCCGCTTCAAAACTTACGCATAAATAACTGACCTTGGGAAAGGCGTGTATGCTATTTAAATTTAGCTACTGAGTGTGTTACGTCTATGATATAAAAAATCCAGTGTCTTTTATAGCCGATAGTATCAGAATCGATGCATTGGTGCGGAAAATGAGCTTGTTTAATAATGTGAACGCTCGCGCGAAATAGGTTAACTGGAAAATGCCGCTCAAAATGATGAAGATACCTTATCTGCAATAATATGTTATATAGGGTAGCCATATTTCTTCATTTTATAGACACTGTCCGGTCGACAGGAAGGGCGCTATCCAACGACATCTTCGATAATGTCCTCTTTCTCCCTTCTTTTCGTCAACATTGTTATCGAATTTATACAATACGCGATAAAAATAAGAATAGAATATATGTTAGACAATCTTCAAATCAGGTAAAGTTCTTTAGTATGATAATTTAACCATCTCTCCTTATTTTTATTATTTATTCATTAAACATGTTTCCACTGATAACGAAAATGGCGTATTAAGTTTAATTGCTTGCTTTATTTAATTCATTGATGTATTTCAAAAAAACATTTTCAGTCACACAAAACAAAGGCCCCTTGACAGTTTAAAGTGCGAAAAGAAAAACCGGATGTAGGCAAATAAGAGAAAGAGTAAACATGGTTTCACCGTGTTGTTCTAAATTTGAGTATAAACAATCAAAGAAGGAAGTGGTTTGCTAACGGCAGTAGTTAAAGACTATTATTTTAAAAACAAAATGCATCTTCTACGCAAGCATCGTAGACCATACAGCACATCGTCTCTCTCAGTAACGTGGTACTGTCTGTCAGTTTTAATCTAGGAGATTTCTACCGCATTAACCCACTTTTTATCCAAATTACTCCTTATCCACTAATCAGGAGCGGACTATGTACAGGAAATGATTAAGAAATGTTTATGATGATGATAATTATAATGATATCAGAGTAGTATTTGCACCTTATACAATTTCTATGCACAAGTGAGCAACCTTCGCTGCATTTCAAGTCTCTACAAACATTAATAATACACTTTTATCCGATTAAACAGCGCAGCCATTTGCCTTAAAATTTCCGTCCATTTTCCCTCGTATCCCATAATTATATCAAAACACGTTGCAACCCTACAGGTGGCCGGTGCATTTTCCCAGCTCTTGTTGGCAAGTCACTGTGAACTAATACGTTTTAATTTTATTTACCCGCTACATTTTCCCTTCCACTTTCGTTGCCGAAAATGATAAGACTAATATTAAGTAAGAAATATTGGATAGTTTTGTGTAATAAAACGCATAATTCGTTTGTTAATTATCTATTAACTGAAGAGAATTAGGGGTATATTCGAAAAACATATGTAGAAACAAACTAACCCTTACCTCGAATGCAGAGGTCGAGAAGATCGGAAAAACCTTTCAACACGCTACTCCTCACTTCCGCGGAACCTGCAAATGAGACAATTATATTAAAACCAATACATATCCGACCACCGCACATAACATGTTTATAATGACAATATAGACACTGGTGTTCAACAAAATTGTCGTACATTTCATAAAAGAATAACATTGGCTTCGCTCCGATCCCTTTTAAGGCATTAACTGTCATTTTTATTCCACAACGTTCCCATTTCGATAATTTATTACCCTAGTTCAGACCCGAGTGTATTACGCAATTAACGATTTGGGCACACAAATACATACACATTCAGTATCCATACACACACATATATGTGTATAAAACGAATAGCAATTTCATGTAATAAATATGAGCAATGATAGCCTAGTGGTTTAGAATTCAGCCTGCCATTCGGGGGGTATTGTGTTCACATCCATGCGTGAACCTCTTTACAGAAAAGTGTGTTTTAAGATTTAAAATCGCCCGCAGTATCGGCGAGAGAAAATGTCACGCGGGAACCTGCACACGTTACAGTTCTTCATAATGTTCTCTCGGGCGTGTGAAGTCGGCCATTCCCCACTTGGACAATGTGGCAGACTATGACGATAACCTTTCTCATTCTGATAAAACGGTCGTTGATAATGATGTAATAAATAAAATGTTATCACAAATTAACAATGTCGTTTCTTGTGAAGCTCTTACTTACACGCATGTACCAAATAACTCGACATTAGGACGTTTAGATATTAGGCTTTTGTATCGTAATACCGTTATGTAATGTTACTGCGGTAATATTACTTTTCCACATTACACGTTTTTCTTGAGAGAATATAAGAAAAGTATTACTAGAACCAAAATGTATCAATCACTATGACGTTATCTAACCGAAAATAAACTTATCGCCCGCTGAACTGGTAGACTATAAGTTAGTTATAAAAAGTTATTATTATTATATTTTCACGCAAAATCTCTTACGGGGTAGGCAGACAACACCGAGTGCCAAATATCTCCATCCTTAGAGACCTTACGTGCTCCTTCTACATCCGTCACTCTCTTCATATACGCATGCTGGTTTCGAAGACTTCTGACTCCCCCATCAGTTACTTACAAAAAGTTTATTGTATATAGAACTACTGATTACTTTTGTAAGATACGTACCCATATACATAAATATTAGATTCATAAATATATCAGGAGAATACAATGCATTTTCAATATTCAAGTCTAACGAAATATGTATTTAATTAATTAATGGATTCGAACAGACTACGCGGTTTAATTTATATAACACTGACTCTATTTATTAAGCTAGGGTATAATGGATATCGTTTACAATAGTTTTAATTTGCTTCTGTTTGTATTATCAGTCAGTAACCAACGAAACAATTGCGTTATATACCAACCAAAATCATAATCAGCATAAATTGCAAGATATAATTTGATATTAATAATACAGTAAAGCCTAAAAGTAAATTAGAAGGTTGAATGAGCAAAGTTTGCATTTGTACATCTGTCAATACATTCTCAATTACCTAAAAGCTGTCCAGATTTTCCAGGACTTAATATACCCGAAATGTAAACCATACCTTCTCTAACCACTTCTGCCCCTGACAGCTAATTGATTTAATATGGGTACATAGATTTTTTTTGGATTTAATTGTTTTAGGAATATAATGAAATTTATATATTTAATATGATTTACATAACATCACGCCTATAATCCCCGAATCCCATAGGAATGTACTACACTCCGACGTTTCACCAGTTACATTTACGTCCCATCATGGAATAGGTGGTGAGTCTATTGCCATACACCGGGTACAAATCCAGACACCGAGCCACTACTAGAAATTTGTACTAAAAAATCGAAGTTATAAAAATCCAGTAATACCCAACCCGGGATTTGAACCCAGAATCTCTCAATCGGCAGTCGAATATATTTTCAATAGCATTTAATCTTATTCGACAAAATGCACACCTGATCCGCACTGGAGCAGCGTGGTAAAATATTTACCAGGCTTGCCACAGTTGCGAGAGAAACTCGTGGCAATGGGATATTAAAATTGTTGCAGGGAATTTAAAATTATTTTGTTATAATTTTTAGGATAACCAGGACGCTATCAATGTCATTTTACACGAAATGTTATACTTACATCTATAAATGATACTACAATTTTCAAAAAAAAATATACTACAATTACGAGCACAGTTTCATACCAAATTATACGTATAAAATCGACACTTAATTATGTACATAAGCTGTACAAATCTAAAGGGAATTAATAGTTAGGCAGTCACAATAACATCAGAAACTTGTCTTTCAGCGATCTTAATAAGCCAGCCCTATCAGACTATCTCTTTTAATAATCCAAAAACACTTCCATGAATGTTTTAAGACTGTCCTATTGTTTCACAAGATCGATTTTACGATGTCTTTCAAACCAATGTCGTGCCATTTTAAAAGCCATTCTCCACACTTGCTAGGCTAAACTCAGCTGAAGTAACCGCGCCAAGACACGCACGACCAACTTCGAGAACGTACTCAATTGCACTCTGTCATATTGACAGTATACTTTATAAACAGAACACACAAAATTCTTCAAATGTACATACCTAGAAAACTTTGTCTCTAAATATTACAATAACATTTGATATATGTTAAACAATTGTGGTATCAAAAATGTCTAATTACATCAGAATGTCACATTATTGAAATATAATCAAATTTTAAAAATAAATAAATTCAACAGAGAATTTCCTCGGTATGAAATAGAAAAGATATAGAATACACCATGTTGAGATAGATAGTTGAGATAGGATAGAATAGAATACAACATGATAAGAAAACTCAGTTTTATACGTATTGAACAACAGTCCTGTGTACTAAAAAAATGTAAGCATACAATTCCACATAAGCAAAACAATTGTATAGTCTCATTAAAAATATCGCTCCACACGTTTCGAAAACCAAACTTCAATACTCCACAATGTTGCTTCGAGACCACTTAATCACGTGAAAGACATATTTTTTATAACGCTATTCAGAAAATTATTGAGCAAAAGGATATTAAACTTCAAAGTACTGGCGGATCTTATTAAAACATTCTTTTGACACATTTGCCAAGCTTAATGTTGAAGCTTTAGTTTGAAAGCGCACCGTCTCGCAAGGAATTACCAAGCGTACCTTTATCCAAAACAATATATATATATATGACATGGGGTTCTTCAAGAAAAGTGCAAAGAAAGCTCTCTTTCAAAGCCAGCAACGCATGAACACTCCTCGGGTGTTGCAAATGCTCATAGGTGACGGTGACCACTTACCATCATTTGGGCTGTCTGTCTATGTGCCAGGCTAAATATAATAAAATGTAATTTCACGAATTTCTTATTACATCACAGTAATATTTTCGGCTGACTTACAATTATTTTCGTATCTCATTAAAAACTCCGTACCACACATTTCCTACACAGAACTTCTGTTACGCCTAACTCGCAGAACGTTCGCAGACTTTGTGGAAGTTGACAAGTTTGCATCAGGTGTGGTAAGAAAGTTGGAAAGTGCAACGTTACTTTGTGACAAGCAAAGACGTTACACATTTTGTTACGTAACTATGTATGTGTACATCAACCAAAGCTTAACTATATTCGATTATCACTTAACTATAACATATTCCTCGTCTGCCTTTTTCTTCGAGGATTACAGGCGTGATGTTACGTATAACATATTGTCTGTCATATGTTTATAGTGAACACATAGCCCCTAAACGTTTAAACGTAACAGCAGCCTGTAATGCCCGAAGAGGTAAGCAGAGTAGTATAGTACACTCCCACGTTTCACCAGTTACCTTTACGTCCCACTATGTAAAAGATGGTGAACCTTTTACCGTAGGAAATTCAGACTCCGAGCCACTACCAAGCCGAGCCAAAAATAAACTCTCAAATCACTTTGGGCACAAATTCAAAACATAGCTGTTAAATCTCACAGTTAATCAGTAGTTTAGGAAGGCTAGCTCTTTTGCTCGTTTTTATGTACAAAATTCTGCGTCATAGAGGCTATTTATCTTCGGCTATCAGTTGAAAACCACCCACGAGACCGGGAACGACCGCGCCCGGCTGTCCTGTACTATATTACTATAATTTAACGTGTGTACACTTTGGCGGTGGTCTTTGCAAGACGTTTCTTACAACTGTTTGTTTCTGTGCGCGTACCTCAAGAGATTTCTTGCCGTTTATTTTCCTCTTCAAACACAATAAAATTTACAAACACCCTAAGAACATTAGTCATTCATTAGACACGCGCGATTCTACACAATCCGTTCATTCTTTGATTAGTCGTGGTCCACTATGAGAAGCTATAATATATGTAAATATAACTGCTTAGATCCTTAGGTTTTTTAACCTGAAATTCCCAGTAATAGCACTGAGTTTGTATCTGTGGCCCGTGTATAGCAATAGGCTTATTCCCTATTCCGTATTGGGACATACAACATCACTAATGAATCTTGGTAGTGTACTACACTTTTTAACTACCTCTTCAAGGTAATAGAACTACAGTATTGTTTCGACTTGACTCTCTTAGATCAATCAGAACAAGCTATCATTGACTGCTATTTTAATAATAAAAAATTAACATTAGAAGGACTGGAAGCGAGTTCACTTATTTAATGACAAAATATGTAATTCAGTTATATGCCAAAGTGTACCACGGGGGTGTTAGAGAAACAAAATTCGAATAAAGTGAGGCCTTGAGTTAATTTTCTCGGTCGAAAATACTATTACAGTATCTCCAGCACGTGCGCCGTATGCAAGAAATACGCTGCGTGCGAAACGGAGCATTTTCAACAGCCACTTCACTGAATGTATGGGCTTTTTAAATTAAACTTCGAACGTATTTTTTTTAAATTAAGCGCATCAATTTTTTTTCAAAGCTATTAATACGACGAGTGGATACGACCAACACTACATAATAGTAAGTACAGTTGATCTTAGGGAGAGAGACTTTTAAGTCTCACAAATATTTGAGATAAGATGCAAGTGCATTAACAATATTACATACAAAATAGCATCGACCATCTATAACATGTAATTATGGTTCTAACTATTGATTTATTATCAGCTAGTGTAGTCAATATACTCGCATATGGTTTCAAAGTTTCCACAATTACATAGTGCAAGAGAGCACGTATATTTGATACCCTAAAGAAACTTTTGTGATTCTCATTGGACTTTAGCTATGGCGCAGTTAATGTCCCCTTTTATTCTATTAGTGGCTACACTTTCTTCTTACTTATTTTCTTTTGTGCATTTACAGCATCTGTGTCTTTATCTTTATAACCGGGAGTACAAAATCCTGTAATCTCGTACCTTAAATGTCCTAATCACCAGCTTAACACAAGTCGATTCCACTTATATATAGGTCAAAGCTTCCACAATTTCGGAACACGTGAAAACAATGTTCATTCACGCTCTCTAAACCGAATTTGCGTCGTACAATTTGGACAATTTAATCTTACGTGCGGCTAGCGACAAAAAAACCTATTATCGGGACGTCCTCTTTATCTTTTTAATGGTTACACTTTGTTTTGTCTGTCTTAATATTCGTTTTTTTTTATATTTATATAACAGCATCATGAAATACTATAACAATATTTGTATTGTTATAGTATTTCATGATAACTTTATTGCGGGATGAGCGCTAAATAGTCGAACCTACTTATGTTAGATACAGTTTTCACGATTTTAGTATACATGGCAAAACTCATTCACAGCGTCCAAAAGGAATTTGTGTAGCACATTTTCGACAATTTAATCTTACGCGCGGTTAGCGACAAAAAGCCCATTATCGGAACGTCCCCTCTTATCTTGTTAATACACTTCATTTTAACTCTGACTAAATCCGTTTTGGAGCCTTTTTTATTGATAAACGAGATCCCTTTGAACGCGTCTTGAAACGCTTAGAAGAACTATCCGAATTATGTATAAGGATAAGTATTTACGGGGTGTATAAGGAGGGTAAACACACCCAGCAACGTCGTCTTGGTTTATATGTTAATAAAATGTACTATTTAAAAGTAAACCATCATTGTTACTAATGATAATAAATACCACCAAAATGTTCAATTTATTAATACATACATACATATCTTCACGCCAGGTCCCTCATGGGGTAGGCAGAGAACACCGAATGCCAAATATCTCCATTCTTAGTGTCGTGTAGACCTGCAGCCCTTCTTCTATATTCATCACTCTCTTTATACATACCCGCCAGTTTCGGAGACTTAATACCGGTAATTAATATTGATTAATACCATTATGTAATATAAAACGTCCAGTCAATAATACAAGATGTGATCGTCTCTTGTATGAGCACCATTAGCATTTTCATCAGCGCCATTGAATACTCCAGGACCCGGGAGAGAATGTCGGCGGTGATTCGAGAATATAAATATGAATGAAAAATTTTTTTTCCACCAAAACATGATTCACGGACGACCAAGACAAAATTCCCGAGTGTGTTGAAATATGACCGAAATATATACATATGTATGTCCATGCTATAGGCATTCGTGCGATCCGTACCGATAAAAGGAATACATCCCATTTATTAATTAGAAAAAATAATTTGATACCACCTAAAAAGTTTTGAAGTACATAGTGACATCAAAGTTATAACACGTGTTAGGGTTTTAGAGTATACTGAAATTTCCCTTGTTGACATTTTTGATGATTATAGTTACACAAAATTTCGTAAAAATATGTTGTTTTTGTTAACATATAATCAAAAATATCTTCTTATAATATAAATGTCATCAACCTTCATCTAACCATGATTTACATTGCTGAGAATTACTTTATTCTATTTCAAGATCAAGTTGCCAAATCCATCCACGTTTCCAGCGCAAAATTTGCACCATTGTGTACGGAGGTACCGTTTTGAAAGTATCATTTGGAATATGCTTTGCGTGGGAGGAGGCTTTTACGGAGACAAAGGTGCTCCTACAGCCTTTTGTAGTGCATAGTAATGGAAGCCTTCTGGGGCTCCGTGCCTTCGTTACATTAGCGTTTGTGTTTATGAGGTTTACTGGTCTACATTTTTATGGTAATATACTCCTAGATATTAATGTAGGATATGACAATGCGGCTTATCAATTGCTGATTTTCATTGCTTAAATGCACCTAATTGTGTATCAAAAAGATGTGCCAGATAACGTAATACCCAGCATGACCAGGCATTATATAAGTAGTACTTCGTCACGAATTCTAGACACCGAAAACTTAGTCACAAATACATCCTGTTTTTCAAAATAAAAAGCTCTTAACAGTTGTCCCTAATCGTTATACTTGTAAATCTTAAATCACTAATGAAAACAATTTTCAATTAGAACGCCTCGTAAACCATTTTATTCATTACTGCTTTGGTTTGGGCCAAAATGACTGTAGGGTCGACTGAGGCGTAATTTTAGAATTCTCCTCTCCAAGTACATTATCTCAGATGATTTTACCACTCCGTTTTACTTGCAGCACAAATTTAAATATCCTTACGCCATTTATAATAAATTGCCCGCTTTTCTAAGAAGTTAAAAATTAGTACTCAGTCTATACCTGTTTCTAACATTAACGCTTTACAGTTCAGAGAATACTGGTATGATATGCTCTGTTGCTGAAAATAGGAAAAGCACCTTCCAAAATACCCTTTAACAAAATTATTCTGTAAGCACCATTTAAGGGCTTCATGTATGTGTGTATATTATCATCGAGCAGTCCAGCAGTGGAGAGACACTTAAGAAATAAATACCATAACATTACGCCTGTATTTCCCCGATGAGGTTGGCCTAGGAGTGTAGCAGTACACTCACCCGTTTCACCAGTCATGTCATACGTCGCACCATGGAATAGGGGATGAACCTATTGCCCTACACC
>DWEH01000203.1:0-13302 GCA_018245815.1 Apyrrothrix aesculapus | reverse complement strand
TACTATGATTTTTTTAAGAATTTAGAACAATTGCATTGTAAGTTGATGTAAAATAAAAAAAGCGACAGCTGCGGTAATGAGGTAATAAAATTTTTACAATCGATTATATCGGACTAGCTCTTCCTCGGCTCACATTGAAGTTTGGAAACAATGCTTGTTTATTGCTCTTACTTCGACTTATTTACAAAAGAGATTGCCTAAAAGCAATCTTTATAAACAATAGAATATGCAGATGTGCAGATTACTGTTTATCACCAATATTTTGCAAAATATTTTCCAATAACAAACATTTTTATTAGTGGTCTCAAACTTTTGACCAGCAGTGTATATGAACGTAACATCATGACTGTAATCCCCGAAAAGGTAGGCAGTAGAAGTGTAGTACACTCTGTTTCACCAGTTACACAAATATATGAATTCTTATTTAATTTTTTTTCAATAATTTCAGCTATTTAAATCATGGGTTAAAACAAGAGAAGAAAAACTGGAAGAACAATCAAAACGCTTGGACAGAACGAAACGAATTAAATTAATTGAAGAGAAACAAGTTGAAATGAAAGATAAGGAGCAACAGCTATGGTTCTTTGAAAATGAGGAAGACATTGACTTAGAAATTGAAAGAAAGGAACAACTTGAGGATGCCTCTGTTGAGGAACAACAAAAGAAGGCTGATGAAACATATGTCCCACCAGAAATTTTACCCAAACGTAGGTAGCTTGCATAATGTAACTTTATTTGTCAAAAAATATTTTTTAGTTTGTTAGCATTTAATAAATTCAAAATAAATGTTTTATTTAAACATTATGTTTGTATCATTTAGCCTTTAAATGCTCATTTGTCTGAAATTATGAAATAAATGTAATATCTTTCCTGATATGACATAATAGAAATAGATTCATATTTTTAAATGAATGATTGGTATTAGAACACAATTATAATTAATGCATAATAAGACTAGCCTGTTGGTGCAGTGGTTAGTGAATCTGATTGCTGCACCGGGGGTTGTGGATTCGATTCCCACCCAGTATAAATATTTGTGTAATGAGCACAACTATTTGTTCTGTCTGGGTGTAAAATGTGTAAAAATTCTGTATAAGTATATATGTAGTTTATCAGGTGTCTGGTTACCATAACACAAGCTCTCTTGATGCTTACTTTCATGGGATCAGATGGCCATGTGTGGAGATGTCCCAAGATATTATTATATTTTAATAACTGTGTCAGATTAGAGATAAAATGAAAAAGGATAAGATTTTGTGTTTATCTTATAATAATATCATATTACATTAACATGTACATTTAATAGATAATTAACTGGAACAGGTAATATATAATTACTATACTCTAACTTTAAATATCCAGTTTAAAAGCTTTAACATTCATTTTTTATCTTTGCCAAGTCAAGTTGTATCTTCTGTAATATGTCCTCAGTCTTCTTTGACTTTTCTGCTTTAATGTTGTCCTCAAAGTCCACAATATCCCGTGCCAACATACCAGTATCATTCACTAAGGATACAATCGTGTTACACTCTGAATGCAATAATGCTAATAGCTTATATGCCTTTTTGGCTTGGTCATCTTTTTTAGCGTCCTGGAATTGATAATAAAATTACTTATTAATCACCACTACTCCCATTTCTGGTGTAAAGCTTTTGTTTTTCATTAAAACAGTTCTGTTTCAGTTTGTATATTCTTGTTGTTAATTCACACATACTAGAAGGGGACCTTCCCACTCCTTGTGAGTAGGAATGTGTTGATGACCAGTAGCTCTTAATAGGTATTATATTACTAACTGCAGTCATACTGAGGTATAATAAATGGACTAATGTTACTATCAGTCCCATTGCTGCAGTTGTGTTAAGTTTTAATTTTGAGCAACACATTTTAACAGTCCTATATTTATAGTTGTTTCATGTAGGTTGTAATGCTTGTGGTGGTTGTAAACGGTGTGTTCACCTGTGGCTGTTTCCAGCTAGTTTGCTACTCTCTTCAAATGAAAATATCAATTATCTCTATATCCATAAACTTCGAAAAAATATTTACCCTAAAAAGTGTTTCATCTGCAATGGAAAAACACCTGTCCAGTTGCCCTTCTAATGTATTGATCTCTTTTTGCAGCTTCCTTGTATCATCCAATATCTTTCTTATCTCCATGTTCTGTTTATCAACATTACCAATTATTTCCAAAATCCTCTTAGTATAAATATGCCTGAAATACAGAACCAAATTATATTTTTAAAGTTGAGAAAATATTGGCACTTATGAGTTTATTTCTATAAAATATATAAATGATAATGTTTACAATGAGAATTTCAAGTGAGCTCTCGAGCAGGATATAGTTCTCTTACATACCTTCTATTTCCTCCTTTGAGTTTTTCAAATTTTTCTTTCAGCAGATTTTTCAGTTCCTCTTTCTTTTCACACTCCTGTTTCATACTTTTCACATTTTCTTTTAAATCAAGAAGTATCTTTCTACACTTGCTTCTTTCAGACTAAAATTCAAACAAAAAAGACATGAATTTAGATGATGAATTTATTGAAATAATTAAACAGCACTGTTTGTTGAAAATTATATTTACTTCGGAAAGTATTTTAGAAGTTTTTATTTTATCAATTTCAACTTTGAGAGACAGATTCCTTGATGTTAATTCTTCACTTTGTCTGTGTAGGTTGTTTATAGCTTTATGAACTTTATCTATAACATTGTCAGTTGCTACATCCTCTTCAAGTTCAGTTATTCCCATGTTATTTAATATATTCAAGATATTTTTGAAATCCATTTCAGATCTCTCACATATTTTCTGAGCCTGCAATAAATTAAAATATATATTTGTGGGCTTCTCTGCTGAAGGTTATATGTTCTACATCTTAGCAGAGCCTGTGCTATGGTAATGAGGCAGCTGATAAACATATTTATAAATATATAATTATACTTATGTTACTCAGTGCTCTCTGCCTATGCCTGCATGATGTGAAGATATGTATATACTTATACAGATAACTCTAATTTTTTTACACCCAAGACACAAAACAAACATATGTGTTCATCATATAAATATTTGTCCCAGGTACTAATCAGAGCCACAATTTCTAGCTCAGCATTCAGGGCCATTAGCAATAGGACCAACAGGCCAGTCAAATATATTACAATCATAGACTATGAAATTAGCTTTGTTTTGATAAGTACTGATTGAGCATGTAATGTAGATGTTGAAATTAAAGACTTGACTTAAGAAATTTAGATCTAAAATGATGATTCTTGAGATTATGCACAGATTAAATGGAATTAAATTAATTAATATGTGATTTACTTGACTGTATTCAACATCCATAACATTTCTTTCACTTTCAAGGGTATCCATTTTCTGCTTCAGAGCTATACTTGTTTCCTTTAGTTCTTTCAAAGATTTGTTTGTTTGCAACATTTCTTTTTTTTGTTTGACTGCAGTCTCTGCGTTGTGACTGTTGGCATTTAGAGTATTATGAGTTTCTGGTGTTTTCATAATGCTTGAGATCTTGTGCAGTTTTTTTAATACTTCCTCATCACTTATGTTATTTGTTTTGGAGTATTCTAAAATATTGTTGAAAATTATTATTACATTTGTAAAAGATTTGAAACATTTTGAAAAGATAAATGTTTAATAGTAACTTACAATAATAAACTGATAGTGAATATTTGAAAAACTCAATCTTGAATGAGTTTCTCGGTAAGCATATTCTTGTTATCAATTTATCATTTGATGTATTACAAAAGTATGTTACCTAAATTGTGAGAGTAGTCCCCTATTCTTTTATGGTTAGGGGTGCAACATGGTGGAAGCCATATTGAACTGAGATCTGTTTCAATTTTAATACTAATATCCCTCATAAGTATGTGCCTTTTGTTTGTAGGAGAAATTTTTGATGTCACTTGTTTATCTTCCGTTGGAAGTTTCTCGATCAGAAACATGAACACTTGTCTCAATTCAGCTTCATTGTAGTATAGAAAAGTTTGATATCCAACATCATTTTTGTAACCTAAATCCTAATTGAATGAAATATGTAAATATATCATTGTATCATTATGATATAAGGTAAACCAAATAATAATAATTCTATGGTTAAATTGATCCATTTTATTAAGAGACAAGTCAGCATGAAGATTTCAACCAAATCAAGGTACAATATGAAAAACAAGTAAAATCCCAACAAACGATCAGGAATGAAAAGTTCTGGTAATTGTTTTTAGCCAGTCATCATTGGCATACATGTTTTACTGCCATGGTAAATAGTCTTGATTTTATAAACTTTTGTTCAATTACAAGTATGTTACTTAAAATATGATTGAAGACTGTAACCATTCTAACCCCTTACTACAAAGCATAGGTAAATACAAGTTTATTATATTATTTACCATATACATTACAGTTTTTTAGTTAAAAAAGTATAAGGTGTTTATCACTATTTCCATTCCTTATTTTTTGTTTCTTATACAAAGGAAGACGATAATAATAGAATGTGTTTGTACTAACTACATGTCTATATAACTTTAATTTACCTTACAAATAGATGCTATCTGGGCAGCAACTTCTATTCTCTGAGAAACACCTGCTGGTAATTTTGTCGGCACTTTCAAGTTTACATTTATTGCATTTATACATCTTGATGCTGATTCAATTATCTTCTCCACGGGCATATCACATATATTCTTTAATTCATTACTGACATCTCTAAAATGTATAATATACGAATTATAAATGATAAGTAACTAGCAAGGCAAGCAAAATTAATCATTCACGGAACTGTTAGTATTTAGAGATAAATATGTGTAAATAACATCATGTTTTAAATTTGATGCCTTCATTAGAATTGTGATAGTGGGAAACTTTGTTACCCATTTGTTAGACATGGTGGCTGCTAAACAAAATGCTCATTTTAATGCCTCAAAGAATTCAACCCTTTAATCACCAGAGCTAGATTTAGCCTTCGAATTTATGTATTGATCTTACTCTGGAGAAAATAAATGTGATTAACATATATTTGTGTTATTATATGGGTTGAAACTTGCAAAAAATATTTCATAACTTTATTTTTTTGTCTTCGCCCTGGTGAGTTATTGTAGCCTTTCATAAAAATATATATCATAACAATTGATTGATGAAAACTCAATACTAGTTGATGTGTTATTTTGATAATGATGAAGCCGCGAGCGAATACTAGCCAAAGCATATATCAATATATAGTATTTATTTGTCGATTTATGAGCTGGCCATTGCAGTCACGTCAACTCAATACCAAACTTAATACCAAACATTAAGTGTTCAGGAGACCACAGTTACTTTTAAAAGGTAATAATGATTGCTACTTTTGCTATGTTTGTTTACTAAGTACCACTTACATATTTAACTGACGTAGAAAATGAAAGATAATTGAGTCAACCTCCTCCATTGTTTACTATAAATTATATAAGGTATTATGATTCTTTCTGCCTATCTCGCAAGGGCCTTGGCTTGACGATATGATAATAATGTATATTAATTTATAAATTTTAGCATATAAGATATTAATGCAGATATTTGGCTTTGCCGCAAACAACAAAAAATTGATTTTGTGTTGTACGTTTACAGCACAAGTACAGAATACTGAAAGTGTATCTATTCTCCTTTCAAATACTAGATATAAACTTTATGTCACAGTTAATCTTAATAAACGTAATGAATGGCATTGAAGCTAATAACTGGGATACCAGAAATTATCAGAACATTGTACATGTACTACTAATACTGAAAACAAATGTGTCAATCAAGCAAATGAAACTTCACCCGATTGCCACATCCGGCAACTGTCATAGCGTTTTTATAAATCTAATGTCTATCAACGTTGATTTAATAGCTAATCAGCCAATAATATGCTAATGTGATCTATTGATAGTTTTTGTTGTTACAAGTCTTTATATAAATAAAAAACGGAATAAATCTACCACTACTGGGGTAATATTATTATTATACAATACCTCTGTGACAAATGTAATACTCTGCCCAAACATTATAATTTCTGAGTTATTTCGTAAACATTTTAAATACAAAGCTAGATTTTAAAAGTTAACATTAACTGTTTATAGGTACAAAAAGGTGATTGGATCTTTTCACATACTATGACGACGTAAGGAAGAGATTTGTGAATTATAGGTACGTGTGTGGTCACTGGTCACTCCAGCGTTACTATAGAAAATATATTGTAGTATATTATCACATGCATTGCAGTAATATATATATTAATTTTTCTCTTTGGCGCTTAGAGTGGGAAATTTTCGAATGTGAAATTCATGAATTAAGTCCATAAGTTTTCATGTTCAGTATTTCCCTTTAATGTTACTTCTAATCCCACTTTTAATAATAGTTTAAATATTAAAGGAAAATTCAAAATGTGTAATAAAAATTATTGGGAGATGCGACCTGGTTTCCCTGCGTGATTGTCCCCAAACTTTATTAACCTTATATTATGTTTCCAATCTACAAAAGTTAAAATAAGGAGATATATGTATGTTCAGGATATGATACCTTTTATTCCATATGTTATTTATTTTGTACAACACCTTAAACTAAGGGCTACAATGGCATACTTAATGCCTAATAGCATTCTCTCCCAGTTAACCCTGGATGATGGTGAGACGGTGTGGTAGACGTTTACATCATGCTAATAAAAATATAACAAGTATATATTCACAAACAGTAATACTATCAGTTACAAATGTTAGACCAAGAATTACTCAGTTACGTAACATTTTAATATTACGTTTGTAATCCCCGAAGAGGTATGCCGAGGAGTGTAGTACACTCTTACGTTTTACCATTTACGCTTACATCCCATAATGGAATATATGGTGAGCCTCCTGCCATATACGGGACATAAATCCAGACTTCGAGCCACTACTAAAAATTTTAACTAAAAATTCTAGTTAGAAAATTCCACATAGTTCCCGACCCGGGATTTAGACCCAGGATTTCTCGACCGGCAGTCGCGCTCGCAATCACTCAACCAACGAGACAGTCAGTTAAATAATTACTCAGTTAATGGCTAAAAATTTTTACGGATCGAACTTTTCAACTTCTTTGTTCTCGGAGCTTTTTTGTTACTTTTAGGAATGGCGTTGCGTTTCAGAGTATAAAAAAAAACACTTTTGTACAGTAGAATGTCAAGCTTAAGATTACTAGTCGAACGTAAGTCTCTGTCATAATTTGAACGGTGGTAATGACAGTTTTCCTTTAAATATAACATAGAAGTTGGATCAAGTAGTATACAATACAAAACCAAAAGAATTCTAGAATAACGCCTTTGATGATTAGTAAGCCACTTGAGCTGGCTTCAATAATTAGAGACGTGGTCGTATTTACGTAGGTTGAAAATAAAATGAAAACCAGTTACGTCTGGGCTGGGTATAGCACATCAGTATAATCAATGGCAGGCATGACTACATTATAGTTAGCATTACTTCCGTCCTAAAAGGTAAATTTTAAGACGGTAAAGAGACCGTAATGCTAAGTTTTTTTTACGACTAATTTCAGTAATTTGTGGCTGCAAATTCGATTGTAATCCACGATTGTATCATAGTTTTATAATTCAAGATTTTTATAAAAGTCACAGAATGTCTTTACTCCAGTCATTTCTAAATGTAAAATGATTTTTTTGCCGAAAAAATTAATACGTCTTTCACGGAGGTCATAGTAGTACTATTGCCTACAATCATTTATGTGGATGGTACGATATGGTATAATAAAAATGTGTCTATATAAAGACTATTGATCTATCTGTAACTTATTACATTAAAAAGTACAGCATTAATTATATTTATCGAAATATGTCATTGTATGTGGCAACTCTATGAAGTTAATTATATTATCTCGTTTTGCAACACTGGTAGTTGCAGGCAGCAGTATACAAGAAACTTATGTATACTCTGTCGGTTAAGAAAGAGAGGCATTAAAGGTTCATGTTCATAGCGCTTTTGACTTTCAAAAAGGTAATGTGTTAAAACTGATTTTAAATTCTTAATATAAATAGCAGAAAAACGTTGTTTAGCTTTACTCTTAGGGTTATAGAACTATTAAATTAGTTTTACATAACTAAAATAGATTGTTTTTGCATATTTGGTAAGCAAAACTTTGTTTCAAAGTTTGTCGTAATGCGGTTGAATCATGTTTACGTGTTATTGTTTTTTTTATACGGATTCTTACAAAAATATTTCATCACAAGTTATAATTATATATTTTATGTGTTTCTGTATTATTTCAGAACAACATGGCTAATCAGTGGGGTCAGAAAGCGGAAGAATTAGAAAGTAAAGTTAGTGGAATAGGTATATCAAAGAGGCCCAATGGAAAGACCGAAGCGGAGGATAGCCCCGATGTAGTGAACCCGGCAGAGACATCACTTCTGATGAAAATAATTAGGCAAGGTTTGGTTGAATCAAAACTAGATGTAGAAGTGCAAAGGAAAGATCCAAACTCACCTCTTTATTCAGTTAAAACTTTTGAAGCGTTACATTTGAAACCTAATTTGCTTAAAGGTGTTTACGCCATGGGTTTTAATGCACCTTCGAAAATTCAAGAAACTGCTCTCCCTACACTTTTAGCAGATCCACCTCAGAACATGATTGCACAATCTCAGTCCGGCACTGGTAAAACTGCTGCATTTGTTTTAGCTATGTTGAGTAGGGTGGATTCAACAAAAAGTTTTCCTCAAGTATTATGTCTCAGTCCTACATATGAATTAGCCATACAAACAGGAGAGGTGGCAGCGAAAATGGCAAAGTTCTGTCCTGAAATTACACTTAAATTTGCGGTCCGAGGTGAGGAAGTACCAAAGGGTACAAAGATAACTGACCATATCATCATTGGAACTCCTGGGAAGATGCTTGATTGGGGTGTCAAGTTTGGAATGTTTGATTTAAGCAAGATCAGAGTGTTTGTGCTGGATGAGGCTGATGTAATGATTGATAGACAAGGACATCAAGATCAGTGTATTCGAATCCATAAATGTTTGCCTTCAACATGTCAAATGATGTTTTTCTCTGCAACATATGGCAGTGCCGTTATGGAATTTGCAGAGATTATTGTCCCAAATCCAATCATAATCAGGTTGCTGAGGGAGGAGGAATCTTTGGATAACATTAAGCAATACTATGTTAAGTGCAAAAATGCTGAAGAAAAATACATGGCCATTTGCAACATCTATGGTGTGATAACGATTGGTCAAGCTATTATATTTTGTCATACACGAAAGACTGCTAGTTGGTTATCAGAGAAAATGACCAGAGATGGTCATTCTGTGGCTGTGTTATCTGGTGAATTGACTGTAGAACAAAGAATTGCAGTGTTGGATAGATTCAGAGCTGGATTGGAAAAAGTTTTAATTACAACAAATGTCTTGTCTCGTGGGATAGATGTTGAACAGGTTACTCTTGTGGTTAATTTTGACATGCCTATGGACATGAATAGGAAAGCAGATTGTGAGACATACTTACACAGAATCGGTCGCACTGGACGTTTTGGTAAAGCTGGAATAGCTATAAATTTGATTGATTCACCACTATCAATGGAAATGTGTAAAGATATAGAGGCTCATTTTGGAAAAAAAATACAATTACTTGATATTGAAGACGCAGAAGAAATTGAAAAAATTGGTGCCTAACAGTTAATTATTTTTGTATTTAAAACCTTTGATATTGTCACCTGTTACATGTAATAACATTCAGAGATTATAAATGTTTCACTATAATAATTTGTTTTATTTTAAAACTCTGATGTATTGATATATGCATTTCCTAACTTGTATAGTCATTGTTTATATTACATGAGACAGATATCGTTTTTAGCTTATTGATTTTTTAATGTGGTAATTCATTATTTTTAAGCTCTTTCAGCTTAATGCATTATTGTAAAAAAAATGTATATTTCTAACTCGAAATTCCTAACTCGTTCAGAGTCTGGATTTGTGCCTGGTGTATGGCAATAGGCTCCACCCTCCTTTCCATGGTGGGACATATAACATCACAGCTGAATCATGGGAGTGTACTACACTCTGACTATCTACGTAATATCACACCTGTAATCCCCGAAGAGGTAGTCAGAGGAGTGCAGTACACTCACATGTTTCACCAGTTATGTTTATGTTCCAATATGGAATAGGTGGTGAGTCTATTGCCATACACCACTCTGACTATCTCTTCGAGAAATATATGTGTGATATAATTTTTTGTTGTTATATATTTTTTTTTCATAATTTCTCTAACAAAAGAATTGTACACTGAATAATTTCATCCACTATTTCAAAACACTGCAAGGTTTTCATATATCCAGTGCTGAAAATGGACATACGTGATAATTTATTAAAATCCATTGTTATTAGGAAACATTTGGAATTTATTGTGAATTGAGAAAATTTCGTAATGGATTGTATTAGGTATGTTTCAAAAAGTTGACTATGTAACAAAAATTAGGCTCTCACTGAATCTGCTTAACTTGCTTTTATTGAAGACATTTGTTACAAAGCTTTTAATGGATTGGATTTTTTAATTTGAAGACTGCAGCCTGTCTGTATAGAAAATGTCTTTATATACAAGAGCAAAACTGTGTTTTTTTATTTTATTTGCAGTATAAGCCATAAATGAATTTTCAATTGTAGTAGTAATATATAATCAATTATGAAATAAAACAGCACACATAACTGACCTCAGTAAACCAATTGCTTTTTCCACAACAACTGCAACAATAAATTAAAAAAACTGCGTTTTTTTATATATTACTATTTAATCCTTAAAGTAACTAACAATGTTTAATAAATTACCAATCTGAATAATAAGCCAACTACAGGAGACACTTTATTTAATTATGGTAAGTCACAAAATTATTTTTCTATAACAGAGCTATTGTACGTATGCAATGGGTATTAAATTTTTAAATGAGGTAATTTGTCTGGAGTTCTGATACCCTTAATACTTATGAACCCCATGACATAAATCCAATTGACTATCGAGTATTTTGTGCAGGTTGTTCTGGTGTTGTTGCTCCAGATATCATTACAAAGATTGCAATTGGTACTATGTACATCCACTGAAAAGGAATTAAAATTATTAATGTAATTTTCCTTCAAGTGTGCATGTGAACTGCAACTCAAGTCGCTAGATAATACCATAGTAACTTTCTCACTAAAGGAATATTCTGAAGAAAATTATTCAAAAAACTAAATAATGCATTGGTTTATTAATAATGTATAATTAAATCATAAAACAACTAATTGTATGTATGCAGGTATATTATTATGCAATTTTGCAATGCAGTTACCATCAACTATGGGCAGTAGCATAGATGGTGCAAGAAGCCATGCTCTGTGATCCTCAACTTGCATGTCGTGTGGGGATTATGGACAAAGAATCCTCAAGGAAGGCCTATATCCAGTAGTGGACTCAAATACGCTGATGGTAATGATAATGACACCATTACTGTTATAGTAGGATATCACTACCATTTGGTCATCATATAAGGAGTGGATAACTAATGCATAGAACTAGTATTGACAAGTTGATGAATGAAATCCAACCTCTTCTAGTTTATTTTTTATAAACTAGTGTGTAAGAGTGTACTATAGTTCTTTGGCCTATTATTATTTATCAGATGTAAAATGAAATAGTGTGTTGCATTATCTCCTGCATTCAAATACATATAGATACACAGGAACATCTTTAAAAATCAAACTAAAAACATTATAATTTGGTGTCACTTACATATTTTGCTAGGAAGGATCTATTATCCTTAATTTCTCCCTTTTCCCGTGCTTCCCTTTCTCTCTCTAATTTTTGAATATAGGAGGCTGTATCAGGTCTGAAAATAAAATTAATTCTTGTGTAATAAAGCTAAAAGTGTCTTGTTTGTTTGTTCATGCTAATCTCTGCTACTATTCAGTCACATTTGAAAAAATATTTTGGTATATTGTAGTCAGATTCATGAGGAATGCTATAGGTTACCTACAATGGTGTAACAAATGTTACGTAGCCTTAAATGTTGATATTTGTAAAGTGAGTAATGGAAGCATAAGCTCTACTGAAATGCTTTGAATGTGTGTGCTGGCGTAATGGTTAAAAGTATGTAAATAATATGTACTACAAACATATTGGTTCTTAGTTGATGTAGAGGAAAGTCATACATCTAGGCATAAATTTATTGAAAATTAAAAGGTGTTTTATGAGCAATATTTTATGGCATAACTTAATAAACCTCATGAATGAACGTTATTTCATTTTAATGATAATTTTAATATGACAAACTTTGTCTTTTACAGCATGTAATTTGCAATGGTAAAATTGAAATAATTCAACACTGCTTGAGTCTATGTCTATGTAAGGTGAGGTGCGGCGAAAAAAAAGTATATATTAATACCACACGAAAAAATATCTAAAATGTTGTGTGCTGAAATACTGTAAATTGACCATTCCCACCTAACTGCAGTTTTTTTTTAATTATATGCAGGTGAAACTGTGGGGCACAGCTTGAGGCAATATTTCTATAGTTGATATAGAATATTCAGTTATGAGCTAGATTCTTTCTTTGAATAGGACTTTCATTAGTAGTACGATTTCAGGCAGAGGATATTATCAACTGCAGATTACTAGAAATGTTGCATATCATAACTCATATCATTAGTCACATACATGATACCTGGAATATATATGGACATACACAAAAGACTAGATTTTAGTTTTCAATAAGAATACTGGAAGGTTTTGACTATCGAGATTGTCCTAATTTTTTAACAATAACTTACTGGTGGAGAAATTCAATAACTGACTCCTTAATTTACTTTTCAAAGTTCCAACACCTATGGAAATTTGTTATTGAGTATCAAAGACAAATATTTATTGGTTAATTTACACTTGAACTTTACTATGCTGGCTTTGCCATAACATTGCATTATCTTTCATCATAAAATTTTAGTTTATTTAAATTAGCAGAAACTTACACTGGTGCTTGTTCAATGTGATGGAGGTAGACATTTGAATCAATATGGCCATCTGTCATCACAGATGGAAGAGGCTCAGAGGAATTAGCCACTTGGATGTTGACAGCAATTACATCACCAGTAGGCAGCATCCAAATATTAATAATGTCTCTGAGACCACTTTCTAAAAACGACCGAGCCTTTACTGACGTCAAGAACTCAGTCTCTGTTTTATCAGCAGCAGTTACTATGCTTCTGACAGTATAAAACCCGTCAATTTCAGCGAGTTCCTGAAATAGTAGTAAAGTGGTGGTTTCATTTAATTGTTAC
>DWEH01000202.1:0-13305 GCA_018245815.1 Apyrrothrix aesculapus | reverse complement strand
TGGGATTGGGAAAGATCCCTCTGTTCGAAACATCAAAAATATTGCAGATTACATGTGATGATTCTTAATATCCGGTCTCCGGTCAATCTTAATATGCCCTGGACACCCACTCGCAACATCTGTAACCAAAAAAAAGATAAAAAACATGAAATCATTTCACTGCTATTTATGTATGTATTTTTATTAGACAATTATGTAATTCAAAAACTCAAAAGTAGTTATATTTATACATGTAATCATATTAAAAAGAAGAAACAAAACTATTTCATCAAAATTGTTTCATTAAAGAAACGGAAATCCATCAACAATTAATGAAAGGGAAATTGGCGGTTCTAATTCCATTTCACAATGCAATACTCGTATAATATAAAAACCAAATATTTGCCCAATGACAGAATTATTGAAATGTTTTTTTGTTGCAGGTAGGAGTAAAAAATATACGAGCCCACCTTTCGAAGCCGATTTGGAATCGAATCACTACCGTAAGAATACTTTAACCTTCGTTTCTAAAGATTTACGTGTCTGAATTAGATCATCTCAGTAACATAAACCGTTAAAAATTGATTGAATTCAAATGTATGATTGGACTTTGTAAATAATGATCAACCTGTACAGATGATTAAACCAAATTGGCTTACAAGAAGGTACCGTGACAAAATTATCATTAATGTATCCTGCCATAAAAATCACATAAAATATGGATTGGTCGCCAATAGTTAAATTATTCATAGGACTCCCTATGTCATATGACATGTTTAAAATTAATTGATTTTTTATGATTAATTTTAATCAATTATAATGACGAGCACATCCTGCTTTGCGTCTTAATGTGACAAGATTGATGAATGTACATATGTTTGTATATTAGGTAAATATGTAGGTACGTTAGCAATGGGTGTGTGATGAAATTTAATAAATAGGTCAATTAAAATGTCACATGTAAAAGCAAGTTCATCTTGATACATATTGGATTCAGTGGAATTAGAAATAGATGCTGGTAAGTAAGATACAAGTTGATGTAGCATTGACGTAGCAGTGATGCATGCCGAATCTTGAAATGTCACGTGACGTGTTGTTATAAAGACGAGGTACGTCTTCATACAGTATCAGATCGAGTGATATTAAAAACAGACGCTGATAAGTCATAGTATTGACAATAGTTTGAGATCTGGCGATCTAAGTTGGCTTGAAATAGATCGCTGCCTATTTTCCATTCCAACGTCTGCATCCCGCATACCGTTCACCACTTTTCCGTGTCACTAAATTCGTATAAACTTTTCAAATTACGCAATGACGCTACTACACAACAATGCAAGTAAAGGTGATTAATATTTATGAAAAGAACTTTTAAATTTAAAAATAAAACCAGAGAATAAAGCCGATAATAATCTGTAGTGTGTAAGTAATCTTGAAATATTTCTTGTGTGTGTAACTCGTTGTAAATTCGCAATTCAGATTAAGAACGAACTGTCAACATTTTTTCGTCAAATCGACCTCGGGAGCAATATACGGCAAACTTTTACCAGTAGTTATACGTAAGTCAGCTACAAATTATTCAATAGCTAATTTTGTGTGTTATTTATTGATCTAGAGCAATACTAAAATTCGCTTTCGTTCATTTAATTCAAATTTTTGACTTGTACTTATCAAAGACCAAAATATGTTTATAATATTTAAAGAACCTGAACATATAAATTTTGATGTTACAGCTACTTTTCATATGACATCATTAATAGGGTTAATAGCGTTATTGACAGTTGGGAAATGATTTAATGGAGTAATTTCATGAGTATGTTAAAGTTGCGGCAACGCGATTTCCTGTTATTTTTTTTATTAATTTAACTACATTTTTCATAACCTTCGAAGGTTATTAAGAAGTTAAATACTCAATAATTTTGCTACAACAAATTAATTATAATTATTGACAACAAAACCATGGGGCCTATTAATTGATTAATATAAATTTATAGGCATGAACGATATAAAAAATATTACCCATAGATAAATTACTATCCTTGCGCGCCATTTTGATGTAAGTAAAAAATGACGAATTGATCGCTCATACACAATTTCCTTATGTGACATTTTGCTTTTTTTTAACGAACATCGCAGAAAAAATCGCAAATAGCACTCGATTCGTTAGAAACTTATGTTATTTAAACATAGATATGTACATATTTCAAATACTATTTCATCACAAAGATGCCCCCACGCGCCTGTTAGGAGACATATTCTAATGAAGGCTCCACAAAAGAGTTTGATGGCTTTGTGTTAGGTAATGTTTTCTGTTGGGGAATATGTAACACAGTTATAACTATCAGAGCGTATAAAGTCACGTCTCGCTAGCTCTATAATCTAAGATAAGTATATTAAAAATTAACTCCTAATAATACGGCACCTTAAATTGCTTTGCCTAATGAAATTCATTGCTTAAACTGCGCTTGCGTTATTAAAAAACTAACGCGTACTTTTTTGTAGGAGATATGTATTATTATGATGATAGACGAAAATATAGACGTGAATGTAGGCGGTATACAATTTAATCAAGTTTACGTATAGTCATAAATTCCCTACCTATTAGTAAAAAAAGAAGCGTTTTAATTTTAAATTTAATTGTGAGCGAAAACGGCGTGTGTGATAGAAGGATGCGATGAATGTAGAAAAAGCACGTTAATTCAGTGAGGACAGATATTTTGGGACTCTGTGCTCACTGCCCACCCCGCAAGTGACCTGACGTGCCAATAGAATAATAATAATGTCTGTCATAGAACATTCCAGATATCGTAATACGTTATGAAAGTGTTACAAGAGCGTCAACAAAAAGTGGTACGTGCCTATAGTTAGTGTATAAGCAAAAACTTCAAACACTCTCACTTATTTTCATGACAGTTTTCTACAACAGATATTTTTATCAGTTCAAGCCAATTCAGTTTTTGTAGCCTATTTATCCAGTGGATCGTGTGTTTAATGGATCGGTTTTACAAAGGAAATGATCACATTCGTTCGTCTTTTTTACGTGTACGAGTATATTCAAAACGCAGTTTCGTTTCTTCTTTAGAGGTAATTATTTTGATTGTTTCTTAATTTTCTTGACGTGATGTTTAGGTCGGGAAAGTATTGTTAGATTTTTCCAACTGGAAATTCTCAGTAGTAGTATTTGCGCTGTAATAGGTCAGATATAACAATAGGTTCATCCCCTATTCCATGAGATGTATAACAAAACAGGTGAAACGTGGAAGTTATATACCTCTGCTTACCCCTTTGGCGAAATAGTATGTTATGTTGATAAACAGATAATTTTATAAATGTAATTATAAGGCATATTCTAGCTTTAATTAAATAATAATTGGACGATATGCTTCAATCGACGCTTAAGTTTTTCCTGATTCTGAAATATTAACAGCGCGATACTCTTTCAGCTCACAAACTGTCAAAGTAAGCCATCTTAGCTGAAAATCCAAACCGCTTATAAAATTATACGACATGTTTAATCTGAGACAGTCTTATCGTAGAATGTTACCAGTGTTCAAGCTTTTACTTTTTCTTCAATTTACTTCAATCTTATTGTAACTATAAATACTATCATGTAACGTTTTAAGCATAGTTAATCTAGAAGTCTCCGAAACCGGCGAGCGTATGAAGAGAGTGATGAATTATAAGAAGCACGTCAGGTCTGTTAGGGTCAAGGTACTGGGCAGTCGGTGCTCTCTGCTTACCCCATGGAGCGCGGCCTGACGATATATTAATAACACTAATTATTAAGGAGCCGTTCTCATAATATTTTCGTTTTTAAATTTAGAATTATTACCGTATGAATAACGGTTTTTAAAAAGAGAACTCAAACTAAAACCTGGTTCGTATCCAACATAACAAAATCAGGATATACAGGAAATTTTATTATGCCTTAAATTAAACAGCTAAGTGCAGGTAAATAAGATGGCGCTTTCCGCCATACAATCTATCAAAGTAAGCCAGACTTAACTTGATACTTGCAGCGAGCACTGTACTGTTCAATTACAGTTGTATCAAGTTTCCTTGTTATAACTATAAAAAAGTCGTAACATCACGCCTGTAATCCCCGAAGAGGTAGATAGAGAAGTACACTCCTACTACTACTGTACTACAGTACACTCCCCTGTTCCACCAGTTATGTTTTGTCCCACTATGGAATAGGTGGTGATTCTATTTATTACAAGCTATTAGAAAATAATTTCATGCGTAATGAAAATACTATGAAGATAGGGATTAACGTAGAAGAAGCGCGTTAGAACCGTGTGAACAGAGATATTTGGCGCTTAGTGCTGTCAGCCTACCCCGTAAACACCCTGGCGTGCCGACATAACAAAAATAATAAAAATTCCATTCAACTTTTGAGAAAACAAACAATCTATACAATATGCTAATAGTCATGTTGAAAAAATTAAAATCCAGACACAACTATGTTGGTTAATTACTTCGAATATAACATACAGGTACTCATACCACAGCTTGATTTATGTTTCCTTCCAGACACAAAGAGCATAGCTAGACCGAAAAGCAAGAGCAACAAGAGCCTAAGCCTTGCCCTTTGCAGTTCATTAACGAGAATATAAAAAGTCTCAAACCAGCCCTGGTGAACGCGTCCTTCCATTATTCTCACGCGATTTTAACGACGCTGGATTTTTAAGGTCTCTAGTGAAGGTTGAGATCACTGTTCACTCGGCCATTCACTCGAGATGTCAGCGAAGAGGCAATAAGTAGTTCCATGATGTGGTAATTACACAAAATGTGATATAAAATACAAATAATTGAATGCGAAATCCACATTTTTTAATTGTTTAATGATCCTCATTTTTTAATTGTTAAATAATCATAAAAAAATATATCTCTATCCTTATTTCGAAGTTAACTTATTTTCTCTTTACCAAATTACAATTTAAATATTTCCCTACAATGGAATTTTACTATTATTATTTTCACATCACGCCAGTATCCTTATAAGGTAGGCACAGTAGAGCACGAAATTACAAGTATATCTATATTTACTAACCTGTCGTGCTTCTTCTAAATTCAGCATTTTATTAAGCCCCAAGCAAACCATCAGCCATTTCTTGTGAGTTCTGAATACATGGTTCTTCGCACTTGACTGGCGCGAATCAAATGTTAAATACGTTAGCATTGTAAAAACCCTTTTACATCGGTGAGGCTGCACTCTGTACACACGTTGTATCTAATAAGGCGGGCTATTAAAACCTTGCAAAGGTCAAGCAAACGCCAGGTTTATTTGGAGAGTTGTGTTTGCAACATCTTCGTTCGTCACAGCATGCTTGACCGCAAGAATGCGGCTTTCAAACCGAAGGTTACATAAAAGCTTTGCTTATATTATAGTTGTTAATGCCTTAGTAGAGTCGCGACGACGGAACCGAGCACGCGTCCCGTGCGCACGCGCAGTCAGTACGTGTTTCCTAACGAGTAATTCCGCGATCCAGCCAGTATCTAATGAGGTTGACCTGATGTGTCTCTGACCTTATTTTCTATTCATTCCCGATATACAAACCGCCTGTGTTGGGAACGTTCTATTATGCTAATTGTACAGGAAATTTTCGTCATACTTTAATTTCGCGTTAATTAATAGCCTCTTATCAATTTTCAGTGCGGCCTTGACATTAGTGACAGGACCTGTCTTAAAATTTGTGAAATGTTCAACATGTCAAAATGGCAAACGTGTGTTAAAAAAAATCCCGACTAGGTATTATATCGCTCCTGTGTTTTGTGAGTTTTCACTGCGGTAAAAACAAATATTTGAAAACATGGTGTTACTAGAGCGTTCGTGAATTTTTGTTTTTTACCGTAATTAAATTCACTTATATTTCTACAAGCCATATTGTTTAAAAAAAATTTTTTTTCTATTTAAATCTTAAATCTTGTTCATTTCTTATACGGTCTTATTACTTAATACCTACCTTTTTTATCAACTGATAAACTGACTAGTGACAAATCTCTAACTGACAAATGATTGGATTGCGTAATTTTTCATTTTTATTGATTCAAAAATTTACTATCAATATATCACTGTCCGTCACTTAAGCCGCCTTAAACCGTCAGTTAAAAATATCCTTGTATCAGAACTGAGAAATATTAAAATTTTGAAAAGCTTTATATGTATTTCTACTAATTTATTATTAAATTAAAAAGAGAATCAAACCGATATAAACCAACACTCATTTCAAACATTGATATGCCTCATACAACTATCTATTACATACAAAATATTACGCCATAACCTGTATGGCCATAGATGATACTTGCATGGATTGCATTATTACAGTCCAAGCGTAAAAAGTCATGAACTGTTGGCCGGTCAAACTTACAATTTACAAAAGTCAAATTTACAAATGAATAGTACGAATTATTGCGAAACGCATTAAGCAGAAGAGTATACAAGTTTAGTCATTTCGTATTAACTTTAAAGGAAGGTTAAATATTGAATGTTGTATCTCTTAGTATAACATGATTTAAGCATATACAGAACAATAAAATTATTGCAAATATTAAAAAAAATGCTACAATATGCAATCATTTACATACGTAATTTCACGCCTTAATCCCCGAAGAGGTAGCCAGAAGGGTGTAGTACACTCCCACGTTTCACCAGTTACGTTTAGGTCTCATTATGGAATAGGTAGTGAGTCTATTTTATACGGGACACAAATCCATACTCCAAGCCACTACTAGAAAATCTAAATTAGAAAAATCCAATAGCACCCAAACCGGGATTTGAACCCATGACCTATCGATCGGCAGTCGCGCTTGCAACCAACACGACCAACGAGTCAGAAGCATAATTTACATACATTCTGTAAATACGTTATTGTAAAGATCCTTAAAAAAACATTTTCCATCTGTTATAAACCATTTTTAATATTTCGAGTCGAATTGCGTTCTGATATTAAAATACTTTTGTCGGCTTAATTAGCTTCGGTTTTATATGAATATTATTTATCTAAATTTACAGCCTATATTCTATAGAGTGAACTTTTAGAAACTGCTTAGTGAAAAAAAATTCCAGTGCTGAGCGCAGCGAGAAATTAAAATAAATATAAGAGTAAATTAAAAGTAAATTAAATAAAATTCAATTGTTTAAGATTAATCGCAGTTGAGTGCACTATATTTATTTTATCTTCATCACCTTTAACATTGTAGTTATTTACAACATGGCTGTTACAATTAAAATTAGATGTAACCACTAGCAAGCTGTTTAAGTTTTCAAAAGGCTCACTAGCGATGTAGTAAGAGTTGATTAGTAAGTGAACATGTCCCAATAATATTCAAAGGCTGATAAACGATGCAATAAATTAACACCATATCCTTAACATCGTCGATTCACATAACACCAGCGCTAGCAAACATTACACACTTTATTATTATTATTATATTATAACGCCAGGTCCCTTACGATGATGGCAGAAAGCCTTATATTCTTGTGCATTAATCACTCTCTTCAATCACATAACCCGGTTTCGGAGAACACATATATAACTTTACATATATGTATATACAACTCAAAGAATTCTTCATCAACTTCAACCAATTCGTCTAGACCAATCAAACATAAGCACCAAAAATGGAATAACAACCATCTCTAACGTTGTTTAACCATTTCAGGGAAAAACCTCAAACCGTTACACGTACATATTTTTTCTTAGTAAACTCACTTGTCCTACATCCAAAGCAGCAAACACGCCTACAACATACGTTTCTCATACATACGCTGTCCAATATCACTTTAACACTTCTCACAGAAAGCGTCAGAACATTGCCGTATAATTGTCGCCGGTAGAACCAGTGGTTTATATAATACTATTACATAACATACTTCATAGCGTGAACCATGGGAATGTTTAATTTCTATAAGCGTTGCGCACATCAAAGGAAATGCCAATTTCCTTTGATATCGAACCGGACGCGGTTTCCAGTCGTACAGTCCGCTGTAAAATTACATTTTCCGACCCAGACGCGTCCTGGGACTCTGTGCAACTATTTATAGATGTGGTATTTAGCTCCGGTCTCAGAAAATCTACTAGCAAGATATCGTTGCCTGGATACCCTACAATGTCGTAAGAACGCTTTACTTACTGGTTTCCTTGAAAAAGGTGTGTTCACACTGTAATATTTTCTTTATACATGCCATATTATGTCATGTTAAATAAAAAAATGCATTCTAAGAGTAAGGAAATTAGTGACAACCTAGTGATTTAGAATTCAGCCTCAAACTCAGGGGATGCTTTATTTAGATCCTAGCGCACATTCCTTTATTTGCAAAATTATCCTCATTTAAAAAAGTTATCATCACTTCCTCTGACGATGAAGAAAATTTTTGCGAGGATTTCGCTAGAGAGTGTGAGCGTGAATTCCTCTACATGTTACAGTTGTCCATAATGTTCCCTAAGTCTACTAAATGCAGTTAGCCAGCATGAAGACTATGGCCCTAAACCTTCTCATTCTGAGAGGAGACACGTGTCCAACAGCTGAACGATAAATGGTGATGATTGATTAGTGAAGGAAAGCTAATACATATATAGACTTCAGTCGCCGGTTAAATAATACTTTGAATCTCGTACAAATCAAGTTTTATCAAATCAAATCAAATCGTTAATTTGTACATACAGGTAAGTAGATTACAAAAAACAGAAAGATTATCGTGCGCTGTATGCGACCTATTAAGGTATACAAAGATTTTAGCAGAGGAAAAAAAAAATAATTAAACGCATAATATCTATTTTACAGCATATTAAATCAGAGAATCATTAAGGAAATAATTTATACTACATATAATAACATTTCTAAAATAAATTGTAAAAGATATTACAAGTCATAGTAAAAATGACGACATGTGTAGGACTTAAAAATTGATGCCAGTACGTGTTCCTACAGCTGATGCTAGCCCATAACTGATTTACGGGTCGCTTCACGTAAACAGCGCGCATTCTCTCCGCATTGACTCCTCTCTATACCACTCGGACGATGAGTGCACGGGAGGACTTCTCTAAATATCAACTAAACTTCGATCTGTGTATTTGCTCAAAATAACGCAATGTATTTTAATGCTCATTAATATCCAAAGCTATGACATTGACCTCAGTCTCCGCCGCGACCTCGCTGCAATCGGCGGGAATTAAAAAAAACCGACTACATATAAATTCAAAACTAGTCGAGTCATCACGAAAAAACATACATGAGTTAGGTCGGTACATGTGTATATAATCATGACATTACGTTTGGAAATAAACAAAGATATTAATGAAAAACAATTTCAGAAACCTCCGATTTTTTTCAGGGAAAAATAAACAGCTGCAATACCTAAACTGGGTAAGCCGGGTCTTATGAGCTAGAAAGTTGAACGTGTGCACCTGGCGACGTTGTTTTATTGGCCGTTCTTCATCAGCACCAGGATCACGTGCGCGATATAAATCAGCGCGTATCGATGCTCCCCTCCCACTAACCCCGCGTCACTAAGGGTGTAATTCAATCGCACAGTTAAACCACGCAAACACTTTCGTACAATAACCACGTGGTAGCTGGGCTCGTCTGGTCATTAGTACTGGGGTTATAATGGAACTTAATTTTACTAGGGCCCATCATATGCAAGTCCGACATAGTTGGTTCAAGACAGATCCGAGATACAGCAGCCACATTTTGCCCACGTGGTGCCGTTCAATATCTCCTAGGTTTCCTTTCATCATCAATGTCGTCAAACTTTGTATCGCTCGTTGGACATATTGGTGGACACGAATCTCCTCTCAGAATAAGAAAGGCCAGGACCATGTTGCTAGGCTGGACAATTGCTAGGCGGGTGGCAGGCGTTTTGATTTTTCTACATTATTATTACTGCAATTACTACAACAACTTTACAAACTGGAATCGCTTTTAAGGTGTTATTTATTTTCATTTGAACTGCGGCTTGTGGTCTGTTTCATGTATGTATGTATGTGCAACACATTACCAACTTGACCTCATTTCACATAGCATACGAGTATCGGGGTCTTTACTTTACCAAATACGATGCCACTCTGGAATTTGAGTCCGCAACACTTCAAACTACACGCACTGCGGCTCAGTGCTGCAACCGCTGGACAATCTGGTCATAACATTCCGCCAGCTTTACTTATTGTGCTTATTTAAGTTAACATAGCCCGAATCCCGTCTAGAGTTCTAGAGTTCAGACCGCCTCGTTGGTCGAGTGATTGTGAGCGCAGCTGCCGATCTAGATGTCCTGGATTAACATCCCGGGTAGGTTACTATTGGATTTTTCTAACTAGAATTTTTAGTTAATAATAATATTATAATAATATCTTGGGACATCTCCACACACGGCCATCTGATCCCATACTAAGCATCAAGAGAGCTTGTGTTATGGTAACCGGACGGCTGATAAACTACATATACTCGTATACATAGAAATATATACTTATATAGATATTTTGTTAACACCCAAACAGAACAAATATTTCTGCTTATCACACAAATATTTATTCTGGGTGGGAATCGAGCCCACGACTCCAGGCGCAGCAGTCAGGTTCGCTAACCACTGCGCCAACGGGCCAGTCATATTGTATGAGAAAAGAACGGTGAGCGGCGGTGCGGCGGTACCTCCTGCATGACGAGGTCCTGGCTGCGGCGGATGTGCGTGGGGCCGGCGCGCACGATGGTGCGCAGGAAGCGCAGGTAGGCGGGGCGGCGGCCGCGCGCCTCGATGCAGTGCACGAAGTGCGCCGCCACCTTGTCGTTGCCCTCGTGCGCGCACAGCGCCGCGTTCTCCGCGAAGATGGCGCACACCGTCTGCGCCTCGCGGATCTGTCCCCCACGTAAGCCACTGTCACTGCCTTCCGATCGACGGCCTCACATTGATTGTCGCTTAATATAATACCTGTGTTCCTTTTTAACTTCGTAACCGTATACCTACCCCAGCATTGAGAAACAGATCTAGGTGCTTGTGCAGGATCGCCTGGTTCTGCGAGTTGCCGTGACAGAAGTGCTGCAGGAACTCGTGGGCCAGCGCCAGTAGCTCATCCATCGCTGCGTCGTCTTCGTCGTGGGGTACCTATAACAATAACAAAAATATCCTATAATATTCAATTATAACACAGTTATTCAAACTCTACTCAATATACACTTAATATTTACTACTACAAACAGTCATGCAAATTCCCATTTTAAAAAGCCGTCTCAGTCCTCGGACCTCTTTAACTAATGTTTCATAAATAGCTAGAACTCACGTTCTACTTGAAACCACTCAAATATACTTCACTATTACGAATACGCTGAAAGTCTCATTTTAATATATCTGCTACCCGGATTTTCTAACTGCAAAAAAACAATAATACTACCAGTATTATTATTAGTTAATGTCGAGAATAAACACCATAACAGAGCAAAACATGTCAAATTCTTTTTAAGTATACAGAAATCTTGTAAATCTCCAAATCTTTCACTATTTAATAAAAACACACCTGCAGTAAATCAAGGACGATGTTGTGAACTCCAATGTTCCTTAGCAATCGCTGTTCATGCCTGCGAGGCCTGCCGCCGCCCTCGCCATCCGCGCCGCTGTTGCCCTGAGTGCAGTACTTTATCATGCGTTGAAGGATCTGGGAGATAACAAAAGCGAAGAATAAACAATAAAACTGATATAACGGAAAACTAGTAAAAATAGTAAAAAAATTATAAATATAAAAAAAAAACCTATTCAACAAGAGATGGCGCCACACGTTTCTCAAATTACGTAATAAAAGTATCCTGTAATCATTATCAAGATTATTTATAAGCTGTGGACTTCATACATAATGTTTTGTACTCCCCGCTGATTCGCAATAAACGTGTAGCCTGGCGTGAAATTTCTATTTTTATGCATTATGCATGACTCTAAGAACACTTATCGACATTTCAAACGAATAGTGTGGTAAGTCTGCCAATCGGGACATTTCCAGCGGGACAGACTATAGCCTTAACCCTCCTTGCTCTGAGAGGAGACTCATGTTCCCATCCCATAGATTATGTCTTTATATGTGTATGTAAACATTACCTCTTTGATTTTTCTATATTCGTCCATGTGATCGTGTCTCGCGGTCCTGGACGTGTCCAGCACGTTGTCTAGGGACGCGTTCCGCTCCAGTACCGCTCCTCCGGGACCCACTGTACCTTTTATATCTGTGTAATACAGGATAGAATATAATAGAAATAATAAATTTATACAAAATAAAAATTATGTAGTAAATTCATCGGTCGAATCTTGAGAAGTTCTAATCGTTCGGCTAGATTTTTCACTAAGGGAGTTCTGTAAAAAAAGTATATAATTAACCACTGCTTATTTACAGTCGCGCAGTAGCTGTGTTTTGAATAGTGTTCTGTCTCGTTTTTTCTTAATACCTTCGAAATTCGACAGTAATAGATATTAAAACGAATAAATTAATTCATGTTATTGGACGGTATAGAGTGTTATTTTACTATAATCTTTAAATTACAATAATATTCGGTTTTTTTAAAATAACTGTTTAGAGATGATCTTGTTGATACATTTAATGCACAATTGCTTTACGGCCAAGTATGGCAATCCCTAACGAATACTAGTCAGCCTTTGGGTGCTGAGTAAGTGAATTCACTAACTCGAATACGTCTTAGGGTAGAGTGAAGGGGTGCAACAGGGCGAGACCCACCCGAATGGTCGGCGAGCGCGCCGGCGCGGCCCTTGTTGAACACCCACAGCTCCGACTTCTCCACGCTCTGCCGCAGCACGTCCAGGTCCGCCTTGATCTGCTTGTACGACGTCACGTCCGCGTCCGACACCAGCAGTTGCACCTGGCCGTTTGAACATTATTGTTGTTATCACTTCATTGATGCTGCTCGTCATCAACCCCGGATCGTTTCTGTTCTTTGGAGCAGGACGTACTTGCTTGAAGGCGGCGAGCACCTCCTGCCGCTGGCTGAAGTGGCGGAAGAGCAGCGCGAGCGCGCCCGACACCAGCGCGGCGGAGGCGGCCTGCGAGCACAGCTGCAGCAGCACGCGCAGCACCATGCGGCCGCCGCAGCCGTCCAGGTCCAGCCCGTCCCTGCGCACGCGGCATTCTTATACCCGTCGGAGCGAGCTTCATTAGCTTTCATATACACCACGTACACATCATGCTGTCGAACTAATGGGAATACGGATTTGGGAACCAAAATTGATTTACTGCAATGTTGTGTTATCACAACATTAAATAAAATATATAAGGTAACATCACGTCTGTAATCCCCGAAGAGGTAGGAAGAGAAGTGTAGTACGCTCTCATG